>OX411310.1:35835858-36108358 GCA_948150685.1 Rhaphigaster nebulosa
GTTCTCTTTCATTATAATTTCAAAACTTGTAAATCGACCTGTGATATGGATCGAAGAGAATGATAAGTGGATCCGAAATGGTAAAAAAAAAAATTTAATCTAGTAAATTAAACTAAAATGTTGGTATCATCTTTCGAGGCAAATTATTATATTTCTCTGGTGCCAGAATTGATATTTTTTTATTAATAGTCTTCAGTGGCGGATAATTCTATCGATCAGAATTTCTTGTATGCCATTAGACTAAAAAAAAAAAAAAATGTAACAAAGAAAAACAACGGTAAATCAAGTGAAGCAATTACCTGCGCTAATGTTAAATGAGACAAAATCTCGAGGGAATGTTTAACGACTCTAAAGAAGGGTCCGTTCCTGGAGGGTTGGTTTCAATTTGAAACATTCCCTTCTGGACTGCCTATCCAACATCGACCGGCCCCGCCCAGCTCTGAACCTCTGGAACTGGAGAAAAATGGCCTCATTTGTTAAAGGTTTTAACAATATACTGTCTTATTGGGCGACATCAGTCAGGCCTTCTAGGGGGATTATTTAGATTAGGAGCAACACCCCCTGAATAAATACCTACTTCAGAAAGAAGTGCTAATCTTCTCCTTGTTCCTCGGACATTATCCTCTTCACTTTATCAAAGACCGCTTTTCTAAGTCCATGTTTGACGTAAAGAACCCCCAGCTTTTATTTAAAACATCTGTATCATTTATTCATAGCCATCTCTTTCACACAAAATTTTCTAATTAAGGAAAGTCATTTTGTCTTCCTTTAAATTGTCAGCGTTTGTCAGATCTTTTTAGATGATCCTGCTATCAAATCCTATGATTTTAATGACAAACATTCTTTTATAATTTCCATTAGCATTAGCAATTCGATCATAGTAAAAAATTATTAATTAGATATTAAACTTTAAAGTCTGTTTTAACGCCATAAATCATTTTTCATATTTTCGTAACAGTTAGCTTGAAGTTCCACAGCGTCGGCAAATTATATATTTAAACGTTAATTATTAAACCTGTACCACTACAACCCATGAAGGGTCTTGGGTTCAGTACTTGGTAAGGACGGTACTGTTTCTAAGCCAACGGTTGTCCTAGGAGGTGATAAGACCGAGATCACACTCAACTGCCAGGTTTTTCCCCAATTAAGGGTACGCACTTTATAGAGGCGGGTAAGCCCCAAAAGGGTCTCCCGATCCCACAGGGTCCATCCACGGCTGATAACAATAAATAATTATCTGACACAGCCGGTTTCGAACCCGGGACCGGGAGCATGGTAACACACTGCCTCACCACAGAGCTACTCCGCTCTTTCAATTAATTATCAATTTCAGGTTTAAGTGCTAGAGTGCAAGGAAAGCAAGCCAACGATGAACCGTACCCCCCAAAAAAATACTTAGAACACCATTTAGCCAAATATTAATTAAGGTCCTTATCCTTGCATGAAATGTAAGTAAGAATAAAGTATAATGCCTAAATAAATAAAAGAAGCTATAGGAGAAAAAAAGAAATACCATATACCACATATAAGTAAAAATATATAATCCCAGAGAAGGAATAAAATAGAAGAAAAATATAAAATCAAGGAAAACTAGAAAAAAAAAGAAAGAAGGGCTTTGAATAATATGGGACCAATGCAGAAAGTCTTATGTAAAAAAAATATTAATTATCATAGTAGAACAGAAAAATGCTTGCTACCTTTCGAATTTGGATAGATTTCAAAATGGCGACCAAAAAAACTTGAAATTTTAGGGCTATTTATATATTTTCAGCTATAATTCCTAAACGATACTTTCTATCGAAAAAGCTACAATATATTAAACTAAAGTGCAGTAAATTCTGCGTCTGATGGGTACTACAAAATAAATATTTGATTAAGGTGTGTGGTGGGTGCTCTTGGAATGAGCACTGTAGCTCAGAATGTGTACTCTAAGAGGAAAAAATCTTAAAATAAAAGTTGTAGGACATCGAATTCGGCGCCCATTGAGCAAAATAATTTTTAAATTCGGTCAAATACACCTTTCGATAGTGGTAATCTCCCGATCTCTGTCAATTGGCTCATTACATAGGTTTTGTTATGCATTGCTCCTCTTGTAAAAATCCATGTTTTCGACCTCCTCCTTTTTGTGTGTTTTTCGCCATCTTGAAAAACCGCTAAGATTTATTTTTTCTAATATTCTTCTATTGTACTTAAGGTGAAAAATTTTCATTACAAATTTCAAATAACGTTAATTTCCTGCAAGTTTTGTGCATAATATTTTTGAAAATTCGGAATAATTAGATATGTCAATGGTTTCCCTTTATATATGATTTATTTCAAGCACACATGAAACTACTGACACCTCAGATGCAAAAAAACTTTGTCTGCCGACAGGGGTTGGTTTCAAAATGGTGACCAAAAAAACTGGAAATTTTTTAACTTTATTTTGTTTTTTTTTACTTATAATTCCTATAAGAGGCATTCTATCAAAAAATCTGCTGTATACTAAATTAAAAATCATTAAGTTCTGCGTATATTGAACAACGTAACGCAACATGATAATTTGGATAACCAGCGTGGTAAAACACTATGGTAGCTGTCTCATATGTAGTACTCTGTCTCTGTTTTTTACACTATCATCATTTCTTACCGTAGTTTTCGGCCACATCAGTTACCAAATTATTATGTTGTGGTGCTCATTCGACTCTTATATTTTATAACTTTTTCGATAGAATGCACCGTTTAGAAATTATAGGTGAAAAACCAAAACATTTAAAACTTCTCTTTAATGATATAAGATGTTTTTTGGCCGCCATTTTTTTTTAATGGCAATACTATAGGGATTCATAAAATTACTATAGAAGTTTATTACCGATAATGACCATTTTTTTGTACCTTCTCTCGGTCTTATGACAGTCATAACTGTTTTATAACTAATTTTTACTATACAACAAGTAAAATTCACCCAGATTCGAATGGCAGACGGGCGTTTTTTTTTTAAATAGATTTTATAGAACATGCTTACAATTTTGGTCAAATGGATCAGATTTTTTTACATCTGTCTCACGTGCTAATACTGGTTCGCTACAGTCAAATCCTTGTTCTGTGTAGCCGCACCTTAAAGGTTATCAGTTTTGAGTCAATTAATTTGTATTCATAGAGTCACAGAGAACATCTGCAGAATTCTGTCTCTTCCTTCCAAATTACCTTTTCTATTCGAGAAATTGATCATTGAAAATGTAAAGAGATAATTTACGTGAAATCCTACTTTTTTTCACCGACCGTCTCGTTCGAATTTTAAGAAGTTTTTATATATTTTTTTTTATTATTTCTCAATTTCTAAAATTCACTTTACGGTTCATCAAGGTATTAGATGCTAGTAAATTGAATTGGGAGGAAGAATATTGGCAGCACTCCATTGACTGTTCTAAGCAAGTAGGTCACAGAGCCATTTTCTTTTCAAGAGTCTCAGAGGATTATCAGAGATTGTTTGGAAAGAAAGATTTACGACTAACGGGTTTTCCTGAGTCAGCAAGTTGATACGAAAGGATAGCTGCAAACTACAACATCTAAATTACACTTTAGTTATTTATTTTATTATATTTAATATGTTCACTCTTAAAATAATTTCTTATTTAAACAAGTAATTATGAATAGTTTTTTTTTTTTAATTGTTTTCAATACAATAATAATATGATAAACATAGTATGTTAATAAATATATCTGACATGTATGCGGACTCTTTTAGATGTCGAAACTGTTTATTTCTTAATTTTTTTCAAAACAACTGAACTCAATTTAAAGAATTAATCGTTGATTCGGAAGAATAATGCCACAACACGAAAAAGTTTAATTTTACTGGGGAAAAGATTGAAGTTTATTTTAAAGAACGCTTAAAGATAGCTGTCCCACAAATCAGTGATAAAACAGCAATACTTTTTTTGTATTAGCAAAAAGTTTATCTTCATTTTTTGTACATTTAATCATAAAATTTGTAATTTAATTATCATAGCATTTGTATTTAATAATAAAATCATAAAAGGGAGTTGTAGCGCCGAGCGAATGAATGAAAAATCATAAAATTTAATCATAAAGTTTTTCTTAAAAAAAAAAAAAAACCTGAAACTGAACTTTACTGAATCTGTTAAAGTTCAAATTAATAATGATGTTTTCAATTATTCAAATACAAGAAAAACATTGGTGCTCTTTGGCCACCCAGCAGGCATATGAATAATATTATTATTAAAAGTTAAAAACAATTTATTATCTTTATCAAGAAAGTCTTTTACGAAGCCTAATCACACTTTGAAGGATATTATTATAGTTGAGTAATAAACATTTAATAGCCACACTAACAATAATTTTATAATGAGGTAAATATTGAAAGATAAAACCTGATATAGAAATATACATCTCTGGAAGATTTCCAAGCAAGAAAAAGCAAACGCAAATATGAAGGATATTTAGTAAAATAGGAATAGCTATGTCGTAAAAAGTTTGTTGAAAAAACGTTATTGAATCTTTTATAATGAATATAACCTGTAATACATTGATGATTGCTTCTCATATGCTTTTATTAGGATGCCTTCATTCATGTACAACTGCAATAGGCTTCCAATCCGATTCTTTATTTGCCACCAATGTTTTAGCAATCATAGGATTAAGCCCGTGAAAGATGTTCAGTATTGCTAGCATTCAATTGAAATCCAATTATTGGGTCATATATGATTCCAGCAACATATTTGCAATTCACAATTTTGATTTGATTGTGAGAATGGGCAAAATAAGGATTTTTCTGTTATACACGTTATCCGTTCGATTTAAAAAAGCGTTTCATTGGGTTATCTTTTTATGACTACGGTCACGACTTTTTTTTCTTACAAACACATATTTAGAGGCTGGTGTGAGCATAGCCAGAAAGACAATCTTTTAAACTTCCAAAATTGTTTAAACAAATTTTTCTTTACATAAATACATAATTTTATTTTTATAATTTTGACGTGTGGCTATGAAAAGAAATACTGGAACAACTAAAAAATGTAAAGTTTTATTTGTATTCTAATGTTATTCTAGAATATAAATTGCACTAAAATTAACATTAAAAATATATAATCTTCTTTCCAAATAAAAATACAAATCATATCTTTGAATTGAAAATAAGATCTTTTTATTCGTCCTCATCGAATTTTAGCCATCCTCCTCTATCTTTTTTTCTGGGGAGTTCAAATCAAATCATTAATAGTTGTTTTGTTTTTTAGGGATAGTTCAGATTAGCGACGTCTGGATTAGCGATAATCCATTGTACATCACTAAATAATCACATGTTGAGCGCAGGGTGAAGATGGCCATGAATCCATTTGGCTTAGTTAAAAAATTTGCTAATATTTTCATATGCCCACAAAATAATTCAAAAACCTTACCTTTATTCGCAGAAGTTGTTCCAGCGCCACGACAAGTGATAAGGTAATCGGTTTTAGGAGATAGCCACAGCACAAGAAGTTTATCTAACATAACAGTGAGAAATGATTAGGGGGGTTTTTATAGGAAATATAATATAAAGGAAAAACAGCATAATATATAGGATAAACAATAGTGGAAAAATAATAAAATAAAAACTCCTTGTTACAATCACATTTAAAGTCGGCCGTTCCCTCTTACAAACCTGAGATGTTAAGCAGGATCCTTTATGATCTCAACATGTCTCGTTTACCGTGTCTCCGGCGCGAAAAGCCATTGGAGGCTGAGTGAATGCGTTTAAGTGAACATGAGTGGAGGATCTGGCCTGTGCCAGAACTACAATTGCCAAATGTGGTTTGCAATAGATCTCGTGATCCCCGCCGTCTCCGATCTTCGAGGAGGATTACAGGATTTGGATGATTGGAAAGGTTCAGATAAGATTTTGAAAATAATTACTTCTAGTATATTTTTAATAATATGCCTTCATTCAAGTATTAAGATTAGGTGCCCATTAAAGTAAGCTGATTGTTAACTTAATAAGAGCTAACTGGCAGTTGTGGAAGCCTAATACAACCTCATGACAACTTATATATCATTATATTATCTTATATAATTTATAGTGATGGTGAAACTAACTTCTGTTGGCTAGATTATTTATTATGAAATGATATTAGAATAAAATTAAAAAAAAAAAAAATCAACATATATGAATGTAAACGAGTTGTAGACGTTCCAGTTGAAGAAACGTTGAATTTCATAAGACATTACCCACCCCTTGCTATAAATTACAGAACCATGAGAAGCCCCTATGCATCTGAGATATTTCTCTGATGTGAGCTTACTCTGCGAAAGAGTGTGTGTAACAGGAGAGTTTTGAGAAGCCTTTTAAAAAGCACTCGTGTGTATAGTACTACGAAATTAGTTTCATGTTTCATGTAAATTCTAAATATTCGCGGTTCTCCTTGGTTTACGCGGTCGTGCCATGACTCGAAACATTTCATCTTCTTCAAGATAGTCCTGATGCATTTTACAGTCAAAAATAAAATATAACTTTATTTTTCTCTTTCTTAATAATTTAACAGTACAGATAAAATGATGTGAAGGAAAACTGTACAATCTTGATGGTTTTATTAGCACACATGTTTTTCCCTGTATTTGTTCGCATTCATGTTTGTGAATTCAATAAATAAATTTTATGCACGGAATAGGATTATTTTTTTAAATATAATAGGATAAAAATATTCCAAAGTGAATTTCCGAAGCATATCCTAGTGCAAACGGATTAGTTCAGGATTTTCTCACGAGTTATTCAAATGTAGTTTATGTTTGCTTTAGTTTTTCAATTGTTTTCTCACTCCTGATGAATTTTATTGAATTTTTTTCTCTTCTTTTATTTTAAGCTACCTATATATGACCTGTATTATCACAAAACTAATATAATCTAGAGGCTGTCCTGAAACAAAGTATTTTTTATTAGCGTGTTTCTTCCATCCTGACTTGAATGACGACAATTTTTGAATTTTTTTTTTTCATTCACAATGGCTATTAAATTTCATAATAAGGATTATTCTCTACGATTTTTATTTTGTACATTTTGCCGATTGATTTAACTTAACCTTTGGATATTCTTTTACTGGACCACGTCATTGTGAAGATAATTTTTACTGAAAGAGGTTTAATAAACATAAGCTTGGACATGCAATTATTTGACATTTTTTTAGCCTTGGCTCGGAAGCTATAAAATTAAATAAAGCAACGCTTCCGAAGAATTAGGTTTAGAAATAAATACAAATAAACGAAATATACGATTAGTAGAAAAATAGGCGATGCTTTTAGGAGGAATAGATTTGTGTAATTATCTGTGATCTATAATATACGGCAATTATCAGTTAAAAAAGGTAAATATCCGTAAAAATGACGGGTAATTGTCCTAGCTCTCGACCAAAGCTTAATGGGCACGGATTGTATTGTGACTGTAAATATATAGGTGTATATATATATATATATATATATATATATATATATATATATATATATATCCCTGACAGGAACACGTGTCATCTCATAGCGTATAGTGACACCATACGCTTTTTAGGCGTGCATGCTTTAAAAACCACAAACTAAGCAAAAAAAAACATTTTACTTTGTGGGATTAGGTATAGTAAATAAAAACCATTATTGAGAGGAGTAAAAACTTTATTTGGAACAATGTATAAAATATAATATAAATTGTATATAATCAAAATTTTTTTCAACAAAATATAATACTATAAAATAATGACTCGTATTGTTGACAAGAATAGGTCAGTCTTAGAAACATTTATTCAGTCTTCCAGATTTTTTTATACAGTTTTTTATACCAGAAGAGGTACATAACATGGCATAATACATTATATTTTATGCATCATTTTTGCCTTTTATCACAGTCAATGCAGATATTTTTGTGATGTTCGCCACAGATAGGAACTGTACAGCAATCGCATATCATTTTCGACATCCTTTTTTTCGAGTAATGACAAAATGCACAGTATGATCGACTTCTTTTTTTACCCCTATGACCTCGATCGCACTTGTTGCACTTCTTGGTTAGGCGGTAATTTAAGGCATGCTTCAACTTTTGCTATTAGTAATTTTGACATCGGTTTTTCCATACGTTTTATCATCGAAAAGGGCTTGGAAATGTTTGAGCCATTTTTCCTATTCTTCTTATTTTCTGTATCCTTGGGCGGTAGATCTTATTACACCTGGTCGACCGGGCCTATCTCAAGTTTTATGGTGCTCTTACTTTCGCTTATCCTAAGCGGTCCCCTCGAACTGACCCGGTTCTACAGGTGTCCACTTGCTTTTCTTTGTTTGAAAATGAAATTTATTTATGTTAATATTGGCTGAACCAGGAGGCATCTCTTTAATTTCTAATTTCTAAATTCTAATTACTATTATTTAATCTTAATGATTTCCTTAAATCCCAATATTCTCAATACATTGCAGTATAAAAAAAAGCATGGTTGGTAATATTCTACGCTTATGAAGCGTAAAAATATTTACGTAGAAAGTACACTGTACGTCTCAAAGGCGTAGTTGGTTGAAGCAGGAAGGTTACACTGACCTTGAGATCTGGATCGGACCGATACGGAACCGACGGGATCTTGTAGTCGAATGGAAGGTGAAGGCATATCTAGGAGGTGGTGGAGGAAATCCAAAGACGGAAATGGGGGTTCACTTGAGAGCGTCACTCTACGCCTGAGAGACGTATAATGTCACAGTTTCGGGAACAAAAAAAAATTTATTTCGAGTCGTTCAAGAACAATTACACGGAGTGGAAAAGACGCGAGTACTTACTAATAAATGTATTTAAATCATAATCAAAATACATTTGCCAATGCATAATATTTTTACTGTTAAGTTATTTTAATTAGCTGCCAAAACTCATATTGTTATTTTTTAATTTTATTATAACCCTGATCTACCCAAGCAGTTAATAATTGCAAATATCAGATGGTATAGAAGCCTTCATTTTTCTACCTAAATTGCAGTTTCGCTATAATAGCAAAAGGAAAAAACAGTTTAAAAAAAAACCTTATAATTATCTGTTGCCTCTTTGGTGTAATTACGTGAATGCAAACCGGTCTGCGTGCCTGCCTTCTCTACCACATAGTATTTAACTCCGGATTAATTAACTTTAATTGAGTTATTCGTTTAATTACAACAATGATAATCAACACTATATATGGCCAGTGCCTGCTATTAAATAGGGGTGATACCTTTCAGCTGTGATTACCCCTTCTTTTATCTCGCCCTTGAGGTTAATGGTCCGAGGCAATGAGGAGTGGACATTACCTCAGGAGGGACTAATGCAGTCGGAATGGCAGTTTCTCGTGCTTGGCGGCCGCCGATTCGGACAGCACCACTTCACTCCTACCATCATCTATCCATCTCTATAAGTCTTTTTTTTTCCTGTTTCTACCTAATACTTTTTGGCTATTATTATTTTTGATTATAATTATTCTTTTCTACCCTAGTTTACAGACAGTATTAAAAAAAAAAATCTGACACATTTTATATATTTTTTTTTTTGGTTTTGGCATCTTTTATTTTTTTAAGGGCTTGAAACTACTAGTACATTTACCCCTCGATAGCATAATTATAAAATCTGAAAATTTCATATGTTATTTGGTTAAGATTGACAAAGTGTTATAAAAAAAACGAATTTTCTTATGCCGAAATTCAATATATATTTATTTTTTTCAACATGACCACTTTTGGAACATGGAAATGATTAAATGGCTACCAAAATATAGGAAGATGACAGACCTGAAAATGGACACAACGGGTCCGAAACGTTAAATGTAATAAAAGAAAGAAGTTTAGTTGACATCCGCATAATGGTATAGAAGGATCAATCTAATTAGGGATTGATAAATTATTTGCCACTTCTATAAATTTGTTTTATTGAAAACTAGGTTCGAATGTTATACATTCATCTTTAGTTCTAAAAATACACAAACAATTCAAAAATAAGCAATTCAAAATATAGTTTGTTATTATTATACATATTAAATTAAACGTAATATAAATCAGTATTGTAAAACATTTATGAATTATGAATTTAATTTAAGGCAATCCACAGCAGGGGTAATGCGATTGATATGATGTATAAAAGCTATTGATGTTTAATATATTACTAATAATAGTTTATGATTTATTGTCAATGCAGATGAAATAATATTAAAAAAAAATTCTCAATATAAGAAAAAATATAGATGCATGCACACATATACGTATACTTACGCACACACATATAAACATATATACGTGCCCACATAGACATGCATGCACCAATTTGTTAACATGCTCATACAAATACATACTTATAAACATATGCATACGTACAAATAACTGGGAAGTTCATTTATATTGGAGGGTAATGTGTATAGCTTGATCGTATGTTGATATCTCACGATATTTTGAGCGAACGGCTCAACCGATTTTCAAGTTTCACTGTTCAAATTATTCGTTGTGATCCAGTGAATGTTTTATGCATATAGTTATAAAAAAGGAAATAAGTATTTTCCATCACAATTTCTGAAAAACTTTTTTTTTTAAAGTTTTGGTATTATTCTATACGATACATAAGCATTATTTTTAAATATGTCAGGTATAAAAATAAATAAAAAATATTGACCTTGCAATAGAAAGAAAACAATAAAATATCGCGCACACTCCATTCAACAAAGGAACATGAGAAGCTTGCTGAAGGCACAGTAGGATTAACCCGTGGGCTCTATACACGGATTACGCCCTCTGTCCCCGTTCTTGTGTCCCTATTTCCCTCAACAATAGGCTTGGGAATAAAAAATGTTCTCAGTTTTATACATATATGTGTGTGTATATATATATATATATATATATATATATATATATATATATATATATACACACATATATGAAACTGTGAGGAGGTAGACAGAGTTTATGCAGCTTTGGTCAACAGGAACCAAGCCATTTTACAATACGACAATGATCCTGCACATCGTTCTCGTTTGACCAAGGAAAAATGATCGGAAATGCAAGGAGTAAACGTTTTGCGTCGTCCTGCGTATAGCCCAGATATTGCTCCATCAGATTATGGTTTGCTTAGACCAATGGCTGATTTTCTAAAAGATCGGATCTTTGATAATTACGAGGACGTAAAAATTGGATGTGAAGAGTTCTTCGCTTCAAAATCAAAGGAGTGGTACCGGCATCAAACCCAATTACTGGCAGAAATATGGGTGAAAGGAGTTGAAAACAAGGGACTTTACTTTGAAGAGTAATATTCAATAATGTTTAAAATATGTAATCAGAAATAAAACTATACTAATGCACAAGGACTTTTGTAACAACCTAGTATTAAAAGATTTATCTTTTTTGAATAGATCATATTAAAAAAAAAAAATGAACCTGTATTATAATAACAAATGAAGCATCTTGGTAAGGAAATGATATTTCTTTACCAACAGTTAGTTATACAAGGTGGAAATTTGGTCAGCATTCATGGCCAATCACCAGGATTATCCCCCATTTAAGGGTACCCAATTTATAGAAGCTGGGTGTGCCACCGGTGAGTATCCCGACACCAAAGTCAATTAAGGACAGATACAACGAAATAAATAAATTATCTGCCAGAGCTGAATTCGAACCCGGACTCGGTAATTAGGAGTCCAGTGCATTACCCATTGAGCTACCCTTAATATAGGTATCCGTTATTTCTGGGTATAGAATAAGTGTGTAGGATCTCAAGCTTTCTCAGCAATTCGGCCTTTTTGTAAAGTTTTGATATTGGACTAGTATGGCGTCAAAAGTCGTCCAAGAGTGGTCAATAAAATAACAAATAATTAGGCAGTTAGAAATCGCTTTAATTTTCACGAAGAATTGCATCCCGGAAGTATATGCAGTCAGTTATTATAATTTCAAATTGTGTTCCAATATGCTACTCGAAATTTAAAAAAATATATGCATGTATTATAAATTAAAAAAAAAATGAAAAACACTGATATGTTTTTCCTGTGATATGTCTGTTTTAATTTATAATATTTTTTATAAGCACATATGTATACAGTGATAAAATATAAAACTTTTCAATTACAGTAAACCTCTAAACTTCCTTTTGTCACCCTTTCCGATAATATAAGTCCCTAGCACTTTGAGCAACAAAAGCTATAACGGGCGGACAGTACAAAAGAACATCTGTGCGGAACTTTATTTTCTTCGGCGAGTTCTCCAAGTTCGGACATGGCCATTGGTCTCATTGAATTCACATCGATTCCGCTCTTCAATCATTCTCCCTCCCCCCCTCCCACTCATCCCCCTCGCCATTCGTTTGAAGCCCTTACCATTCCACTTGATTTATTCGCCGCTGTAGAATTGACATTCACTTGATGTATCTGACAGATGAAGAGTAGGCCGTGTTAGAGGAAATGTTTCTCCTTTATTTAATAAACAAGCTATTTAATTATAAATTTTCACCTGTAGATCGATAAATTACTGAATCCAGGATTGCATTTTAAATTATACTTTGACTATAAAGCGATTTAATTATTATTTTATTATTATTGTTTCGGAGTTGATTGCAATGAAATAATATTTTTGAAAGATAAAAATTATTGCCTAATTACTAACCAAATAATATCTTTTGAAAGAAAATGTTCATAATTGCTCGCTAGAGTTAAAGAAGTATTCATAGTAATAATAAATATATATATAAGTATCAAGGAAATAGCGTACATCTTGAATAATAGAGGCACAACTCAAAAAGTGTGTTATTGTTAGGATGAACATTATACACAGTTATACAGGGTGTTTCCCCTAACACATGCTCGTAGGTGACTTATTGTATTTATTGGTTTGGTCTGATTTTTGAGGGCTGATAGGTATCCAACATTAAAATTTCTATCGTTAGAAATTATGAGTGTGTCTCTTTCATTTCGCATGTGCCGCTTACATAACTAAAATTAAGAAAATAATATTAGATAAATAATGATAAGTATACAAATATGGAATATTGAAATATAAAATAAAGAACAGGAAGAAAATCAGTTACAAAATTTTACACTACTAATATAAAAAAAATAAATAGTTAAAGTTGCGGAATAGGAAGATCCAATAACTCAAGGAAGGAACCACATTTAAAAAATAAAATAATAAAATAAATTAATATGTAACAAGCTTTCGAAATATAGCATATATAAATATTTCTTGGTGTCATTACGATATTTATATTTTAATGGAAACCTTTTGCTACTTATGTTTGTAAAATTTAATTTTTTATCATTGAAAACCTAACCCACATGCAAAATTGTACTAACCCAATTGCAGAAGTGTACTAAATTTTCATTAAATAAAGAAGTATTAATATGCGAAATAACAAAACACCAAAAAAATTCACTACTGATTGTATTCCGTAGCATATTTAAATCGTAACGACAATAATGTTCTGTTTTCTAGCGAAAGATAATTTATAAGTACATGTTCGACTGTTTACGAATGATGAAATATATTTTCGTGTTTAGCCTTTTATTTATTATTTATACTGTTATAATTTATTATAATATTTTTTTTTGGCTAGTCTTTTGAATTGGGATCTCAAACCTACATTAATGCGATAGTGTGGTCGTCAGTTCTGGTGACGTCTGAATTGGCGAAACGTTGACAGGTTATTTATTTACTGCTGTTTGAGAGACTTAAAGTTTTGTTTAAAATCTTTCACTAATTATATATTAATAATTAATTTAAAAAAAAAAATGAAATTTCTATACGCACGTCATATTGTATTGGATTGGTGGCTGCCTTGAATAAAATCCTTTGGAAACCGGATTTAATTTTAATTACAGTTTCTCAAAATACTCCTAACCTATTTTACTTTTTAAATTTTTCAACTTACTTTACATATAACATTTGGTAAATAGAAGGGCGGAAAATTAGAATTCCCATTTTTATCGCATTAATATTTGATTTAATCCGCTGAATTTTTTCTGTAATTTGCTAACTTGTTGGAGTATGCTGGGCTATTTTTTACTAAATTAAATGCCTGCTTAAATGTTTAATAATTCATAAAGTGATATTGATAAATTAAATAATGAACTCGAATAGCATAATGATTGGAATAACATGAATTAAATGCACCAAAGAGTTCTTTTTAGAGTTGGGTGTGTGTGATATGAGATTAATAATCATACTTAATACATCTTTATAGACATGTCTATCTTAATAGACATTAATACATTTTTAAGACTTAAAATAAATATAGTGTGATTTTATACATTTTTTTTTATCATTATAAATAATTGTACAGTTGTTAATTGTTTTTTTATCATTTTGTTTTTCTTTCCAAAAACTCTCTATTCACACCAATACACCTTAGACCTCTTTTGCACGAGGCAACTTGGTCGCAGAAAACAAGACGTCAACCGGTAGACGATCAGAGGACGCAATGGTCAAGAACATTAAATTTTAACCATATAATCAAAGTTTGGTGATAGTAGTAAAACCAAAGATGCTTCTTTTTATTTCTTTTTTTTTTTAATTCGTATCCTAAGCTAACCTTATTTTTTTAATCCTGAACTAGCCTATTTAAAAAAAAAAAACACTAATATACTTAAAACGAAACTTAAACGAAAACCATCTACGATTAGGATTATTTTTATTTTATATACTTTTTTTTTTAATGCTTAATCTAACTTAATTTTAAATTATAAACTAGCCTAATTAAAAAAAAACAACACCAATTACAAACGCAACTGCGTTATTTATTTATTTTTTTTTAATGGTTAAGATAGTTAAGCTGTAGAATCAGTTTGAATCAGAAGATAAGCTAAATTAAATATTTCGGGACTCAACTCGAATTCATCCTTTTCCAGAGTTTTGGAACTCACAACCAAACTCTCCCAAAGTGTACCGCTGGGGGTTCGCGTACCACACTTTGGGAAACACTGCTTCAGGGGTTTTGATTTAGATTTATTACTTCTTCACCTCTGGTATCTCCTGTCCAAACCACTTATGTCTACGTCGCAGCTAGCTCTTTCATTAGCTGCGACATATACATAAGTAGTTTGGCCAACGGTAAAGAAATATTCAATCTAAATCAAAACCGTTTGAGTAGAAAATTGAGACTCAAGATGCTTTGATGGTTAGCCGACGATTTGTTGCAACCCGATGCTACAAATATCAAAATTTTAACTAAAACCGGTAAACGATACTTTCGTAGCTATGATGGTGGTGGAATTGGACCTACCGTGCCTGAACACCTCGGATTGTGGGGCTGAAAAAGAAGCGAAGATTGGAATCGAAGGCAGAGTTCAAGTCCACAGAACACTGAGAAGGCTATCGGAGGAGGAAGAGAAGAAGAAAGAGGAGCTGAAAGGGCACTAATCCGCTACTATTTTCCCGACCATTTATCAAGGACCTATCGCTCCTAGGGCTCTTCGCCCGAGCTAGGGGCTATCGCCCTTTCACTTAGAGATAATACTAATTAACCCCGCGCTATCTCCGTGTTCTTATTAGACCAACTTGACTTTATTCCAGCTTGACAGTCTCTATTCTCCACATTCTCTCTCCTCTCTCCCATCGTTCGTCCAATGAGAATAATTTAACATTTAAGGTGAGGCTACCGACCCTGAGCGTAGCCCGCATTCATCCTCGGCAATTTGTATTCAGAAAAAATAATGTATTCAAAAAAATTGTTTAATATTTAAGGACTGCTTCAGTAATAAAATCGCGGTCGGGTAAGTTTTTTTTTACTGAACAGATTTTTGACGGAACATAAAAAAGAATTAATGAATTTCATGAGTGACTTATAACTAATGCTAATTATATTTCTTATATTATTAAATATTATTATTTAACTCTTTCGTTTTTATTCTAATATTATCAATAATAGTTTATCGATTTTCTCAACTGTTAAAATTGAATATTTTTAGCGGTAGGACATTTGAAGGTTTGGTCTCTTTTGTAGGACCACCTTTATCGATGGAACGTCCATCCTGTCCATATATATTTTTAGAACCTCCCACTTCCTTCTTCCAATAGCCTTAATTAGCACAGCTAGTTCCTAAAATGTTTTTCTGATAAATTCACTGACACGGAAATAAATTTGGAAACTATTAAAGGCGCGTACACACTCGTGATCCTCTCGATGAGCTTGGAGCGTGCGCAGATTGTCCAATGTTTCTTGGAATTTTTAATTTAAACGCACGTTCGGCGATCCATAGGAAACCCGAGAACATTCAGTAGTCATTTTCAGAGTAGCTCTATGCGTGTCTAATAATAGAATAATATAATTTAATAATATTTATGTAAAAACCTAGGATAATAATAAGCAATGTCAAAAAATATTGAAATGGTGTATTGGTTTAACCTATTGAATTAAATATTCGATGGGTCATGGATATAAATAAATACAATTGGGACTCTGATGTAAAGAGATGAAAAGAGTAAGGTAAGAGAGAAAGTTAAAAGAAAGATTAAGAAGAAAGGTAAGAGGGGAAGAGGTTGAATAGAGTCTTAATTAAATAAGGGGTAGTCAAAAATGAAAATAAACAAAAAATCTAAATTTAAATATAGCAAATATGCAAGAGCAGAAGCATAAAATGAGACCTAAATATTTGTTATGACATAAATGGAAAAATCCAATAAAGAATCCAAGAGTCTCGAAATTGATAGAAATAAATATATATATATATATTAGCTTCTTGGCTTCTTTATTGGATTTTTCCATTTATGTCATTTAAATATAGCACATATTTGAAATGGATAGGGAATAAAAATATAATAAAACAAATCAAAAGTTAACCAGATATTAATTATTGATAATGGAGATGAGAGTGTGTGAGGTATGAGAGGGCTTCATAAATTATTATTGTATTAATAAATTGAAAATTTGGGAACTGTTTAGGGATAGATTTTGTTTAGAGGTCTTTTGATTGACGGGAAGGGACTCTAATTGGATGTTGATACTTTCTGAGATGAGTCGTTTGTCATACTTAGGGACTGTGGCGTGAATTTCATATTGTCATACTTTTTATTTTATTTATTTTTTATACTTTATATATATATATATATATATATATATATATATATATATATATATATATATATAAAACTACCTATATATTTGTGGTAAGAACCATTCTGAATATAGGCAATGATGAGCATGGATTTAAAAAAAAAAAATTATTGTACTATTAATTTTTTTTAAATAATTATTTAAGTATTGTTTCTTTTTTAATTTTTTTTTATTCCTGAAGTGAAGACAAATATAATCAACTAATTTTAATTATTAATTTATTAGTGTGTTTTTCATTTACCGCTATCCCAACAAACTTCTTAAAAATATAACATTACCAGGATATTAATTAAAACGTAATCTTTTAATTCAACTTTTCAATTATCTTGAAAAATAATAATCAATCACATGCTCACGAAAACCAAAAAACCTGTCAAGCTCCCGTCAAAATCAGAACAGCAAACCATAGAAGAGCTCGTTGAAAAAACCGACAAGATAATGGATTCCAGAGATGGAATGGAGAGAACATGCTGCTAGCGCTCGGAACGTACGCGGTGTGTTCACACCTTAAAATAAACTAATGTGTCTCGAAATGACTTCTTTCATACCCGAGAATGATATTTAAATAACCAATTCATAAACTCATCTACCTAGCAACTCTACGATACATAGTCCTTGCCCCATGACTAGAAATAGATTCCTAATTCCTTAATTCCCCAAAAAATTCTAACATTTCACATTCCTCTAAGAATGCATCCAACGCAGTATGCGAGTTCCCATCCACTAATTTTATCCTCTAAATATCAATCCCACATCCCATGGGTCTTAGAAATAAAAAAAAAGATACTTTAGGATTCTCTTAACTATTTTCAGCATTTAACATTTTGATGGACACCTTTCATCGGTGGTATATCAATCCTGTCCACAGCTGCACATTTTTAGAATAGGGTATAGTTATGTTTATGTGCATTAAATATGTAATAATATTATTGAAATTTGCAATAGGTTCATATAATTGCACTGCGAATTTAGGAATTAGGAATTTAGGAATAATATCACACTATTTGAATATCATTCATAAAAGTTATTTAAGAAGAACCTCTTTCTATCGAAACCTTTCAACTGTGCATAATATAGTAGCTAATTGATAACTATTACTTTATCACAAAATGTCATGTAATTGTCTACTTATGGGTCAGAGCAAGGGTTTCTAGAGACTTCATGTCATTGCGTTCCATTATATATATATATATATATAAAATTATGTAGCACACTAATCTAGTTACAGAAATTTTCTCATGAAAATAATAAATTTAAAAAATCAAAAGTTTATTAATTTCACATAAAAACCAACCAGCAATCCTGCAAATAAAAGTGTATCCATTAAAAGTAAGAAATTTGAACATTGTGAAAAAAAACATCAATATTTTTCAGGTGGAATATTTTTATTTACAATCACAGCTTTAAAGTTAGACTTGATGGACCTCGACTTGATTCTTAACTCTTCTTCAACACTTCTTATTAGGTGTTTTCGTCCTTATAACGGTAACGATTGCAGATTATTTGCACCGATAGTAAATCGTGTTTATTTATCTTATAGTTGATGCATTCAGTAATATTTAAAAAAAATAAATTGTTATCCATCATTGAATGTATTTAAAAGATATTTGTATCCATGATGTTTTTTACTTGGTGCGTCCACCAGTGGTACACGTACCCGTACCACCGTTTCGACACCTCTACAATATTAAACAGGATTTTGTGAAGTTCTGATCCATTACTAAGCATCAGTAAACCAAAGCTACGTAAGAAGTGTTATAACTATTACATAGAATTTAAGCTGCATAAAGATCTTCCAGAAGAATTCTACCTACTACTAATGCCATATATAACTGACAGATACTTCGGCGAATGACAGACGAATGAATATTCGACCTTAAAGAAAATAAGTGCTGGTGTTCCACAAGGTCCCTACCCTAGCAGCCTTGCTAGGCCCCGTTCTCTACTTATAATACACTAGAGATCTGTCAAACAGGGAATAAACAACTGTGGTGACATTCGCTGACGATACTGCTGTATTGGCAGTTGATGGTGATGTCGAGGAAACACAAAAGAACTCCAGAGCTCAATCACGGACATATGCGAGTGGAATAAACGCTAGAGAATCAAACTAAATGAAGATAAATTTGTACAGATATTCTTTATGAATAGAAATACGGATAGGCAAAAGATTTATATTAACAGACGGAAAATTACATATTCAAATATTGTTAAGTATCTGGGTATAGATACTATAGATATTGGGTGTGGATGGAAGATTCAACTGGAAAGATACATTCAATAATAATTTAAAAAAAAATTAATATCCGCCATTGAACGTGTTAAAAGATATTTTTATCCATGATTTTGTACTTGTTGCGTCCACTATTGATGCACGTACTACCGTTTCGGAACCCATGCAATAGAGACATATTAAACGGGCTTTTATTAACTTATGATCCATTACTAAGCATCAGTAAACCACAGCCAAGTAAGAAGTGTGAGCCATGCTCTTCTGATAACACAAGCCTTCGGCTTTCTGTGACGCAATATACGTTTCGTGAAAGCAGTGACGACAAAGATAATGATGAAAACAACGAATAGAATTTTGTTAACTAATTTTGTATTACTTTTTTGCCAGTAAATTAACTAGTTATCAACATTGACAGGTGTGAATACTAAAAAAAAATATATATATTATAAAAATTTATTTTTCTTTATTTAATTAAAATACACTTTGAAAAATAAGTCTTATTGCTTATTTAATGCATTTCCATAAGATAAATAAAATAAAATAATTTTGGTCAGGTTTTTGGGACGAACACTTCTCTGTGCACAGTGTGCGCCACGATTTAATTCAAGCGACAATCTGATAGCATAAAAAAAAATAAAAAATACTTCCTTGATGGAAGGAAGTACAGTTTCCCGACCAAGGATTACAAAGGGAGGTGATCTTGCTAGAATAATGATCAACAGCCATTTCTTTGTCAGTTCTTCCTTTGACTCCTTTAAGGATAGATCCTTATTTTATAGAAGCAGGGTATACCCCGTGAGCCGTCTATCTATGGCTGACAAAAAAAAAAATTCTGCCACTGCCTGGTGCTGAAAGGTCACTTATTAAAAAACAACAACATTATTGAAGAAAAAATAAAAAATAATCTGACTCGAGAGTTAGATGTCCAATGCCTTACCCTCCGGGTCATCCCACCCCTCCACATTGTAAATATTTACTGAAAAGGGTGGTAATGGAATTCACACCCCAAAGTGAGACCCTCAGCCCGGCTATAACGGTGTATCTGTATCCTCAAAGATCAAATCAGTGAATTTATTTTTTTTCAAAAATGTATGTTCAAATAACGATTCCAAAAAAAAAAGTACAATAATCCTTATTACAAATTAAAATTACAAAAATGCCTGACAGATTATCTTACTGTGATTGTGAGGGAATTACTAATGTATATTTATCCGAACATTTTTTCAACTAGAATGGCCATTTTACAATATCAATTACTTATTTTACAATATCAATCAGCTTGAAATATTCAACACAACACTATCAATTAAAAGAAAATCTCAAAAACTTAAAAAAAAAACAAATGAGGGAATTAGATCTAATAAAACTACCAGTCGCCTAATAAAACACCAGAATTTAGGAATATGAGGGAATTACATAAAACCTATGGACAGTCCGTTTTTGTAATTTATGAGCATAATAGTTCAAAAACTTTTGGTTATAGTTTTTAAAACTAAAGAATATGACGATTTAAAAAGTAATAGGATACCTGCCCAATCAAGATACTATTTGAGGTACAAACTACAAAAGGCTTCAAAGTTGGCGTTATACCACCATAAGGGAATTAAATCCGAGGGTTTAGGAATTTTTTTCACTTAAAATAATATCGCCAGCAGTTTCAAAACCAAATGAAAAGAGTCGAAAAAAGTTATATTTAACACCTAAATTTTTTTAGAATTAACAGATTTGAGAAAATGCCTTAAAACCCTTCAAAATCCGATTTGATCTTTTTTTGATAATGACCCGTTTATTAAATGTATTTTTTTTTTACTTTATTATAAATACTCATCTTAGTTATGAATATTCATCTGAATTAATTGACGGTAGGAAAACCGAATCCAAAATGAATTTTGACAGTCATAGCTCCGCCATACAAGAGTAATTTTCGGAACCGTTTCTGCCTAACTCAGACATTTTTCGAGTATAATGTAATTAAAAATTAATTTGATAAACGAATTACTAATAAAACAGATATGTTTTATCTGTTAGTTTTATTCATTACGTTTGTCACTGAATTATTATTCTTTTAATCGATTTTTTATTTATTGTTGAACAACGGATGCTATGTTATTTAATAGTTGTGGGTTATTCAGCGTTCGATGCTGTTAATAAATTTACTACCCTCAGTTAATGTTTGAATACTTAATACAATATTCAATATTCACTAAACCTCCACTTTTATTTTTCACTTACAATTAGGTTTTAATGCTAGTGACACGGTTGAAGGAGAAGTATTGAGATCTCCTGGAGTTTTGCTGTTCTCTCTAAGTACGAGGAGCGACAAGGTTGGTTCGGAGTTCCTCCGATTGAGTGTAAATGTTGCACATAGGTAATGGCTGTAAGATATTTGTTTTATTTAAACATTTAGTTTTTTTTATTTCGATATTATTATTTAATTTATTTATTTTATGTGTAAAACCATATTATATGAAAGTAATCCCCCATCTCTATTACGCATTGTCTTTTACGAATACACTTGTTGATTTGAATATTTCATAGAAAAACAGTTTATCAATGCCCAATATGATACTTAATTAAATACAGTGGTATTTAATAGGACTTCCATGGATGTCTTGGACAAAAAAAAAATGAAATAAAATAAAAAATTATTTAAACAATTTTTTTCAAATGCTTTTTGCGATTGAGCAATGAACATAATAAAACTTTACCTTAAAATATCTTAGTTTCTTAATTAATTATAATGAATAATTTATTATTAGTTATTCAGGAAAATTGAGTGGGGATGTTTTATTAGTTATTTTTTAGTGTCTTTAGAAATACGGAGATATTTTTGTAATGTACTTTTTCGGACTCAGGGATCCTAAAATGCATAATTTAAGCGAGTATTCGAAAAACCGTTTCCGATTACTCCACTTCCTTATCTTATAAAATTAAATAAAACGATTTTTTTTTTTTTCTAAAAATGAATATAAATTATCAACGTATAGATTTTTTAATCCTATATAGAACAGAACTACTTATGCTCGAATTAAAAAAAAAATAGTTGAACAGTTTTAGTGATTTATTCGGAGTATGAAAACAATTATCATTTGCTTATAAAAAAAAGTTTATATTAGCAAATATTTGGTGGGACCTATTTGTCCCACTATTCGCTGAATGACAACAATTTTTACTTGATCACTAGACTTATTAATGTTGTTACGGGTAATATTTTAAACCAACAACGAAAAATCTGGTGCGGTGCGCGCATCACACAACATTCCCTTACCGTCCTAAAATAATTACTTTTTTAATATAATTTTTAAGAGTTACATAAACAATACTTTAAATAAACTCAGCAGAATTCACTTCTTCACATCTTCTCTCACATAAGTACAATAAAACAGTTTTTTAAACAATTTTATTATTGCAATTCTGTACACTATATATTTTAAGTTTTTGTAGTTGAAAATATATTCTAAAAGTTTCTGTTTAGTTTCCATGGAAACATTTTGTTCCCATTAAATAATGTATAAGTAATATCATATGCACGTGCTTACCTTAAATACGTAATTTCGATATTGTAGAACTTTTCGTTTTTAAGCTAGGGTGTTCACAAACACACAGACACACAGACCATTTGGCGAAACTTAGTTATTTACCAGAGTCCAAATAACTGAGTTTCGCCAAATGGCGTGGATCTTAAAACGCGTATTTCCGTTGAAAACTCGAATTCGAAAATTTTCACTTTCCCTTATTATATATTTCATATATATATATATATATATATATATATAAGGGAAAGTAAAAATTACACAAATATTGTTTTTATTAGTACAAACAAAGTGCAAAATTACAATATTATTATGAAATAAAAATTACAGTGAACAGTTCGAATTTAGAATAATATATGTTAAAAATAAAATTAAAAATATCGACTTAATAAAAGCTCAGCGTAATGAAAAATTTGATTCCAACAATTTTTAAGTTGAATCATATATTGGATTAAAGAATAGTTACAAAATTACAGCAAACTTCACAGGAACAACAGGTTTGCTCAATAAACTGTGTCGTACTGTACTCACGGCTAAGTATTATTGCTAAGTAAAGTGCTAGAATGAACTTAAACTAAAATTTGTTAGCACAGTTTACGTGGTGGTCTAGTTAACAACATTTTATAATTTCTTATATGTAACAGTCCTATAAAAGCGAATCCCCGTTTTTTTTAATGCCGCTTCTCAAGTGGGATGAATATGACCCACTGTCCAAGAAAGAGTTAAAATTAAAATTTTTAAACCTGTGGTAATGATGTGCTATGCTTCTGGCAAACTGCTTTTCTAAGGCAGGTGGGGGTTCCAGAAACCACATTTGCATAATTTACTTATCTACTATGCTATGTATTTGCATCGGTTCCAGAAGGAAACCGATCAATCAACTTCTATTTTAACTTAAAAGGTTAAAGACCGCAGACCTCCCCCCTCTCCCCCTGCTATGGTCATTAACTTGGGATATTATAAATACCATTGGCGATCTTAAACTATATGATGGCATGCAGGGAAAATAGAATAGTAGATTTCGATAGAAGTCCTTACTTTATTTAAGTTACGTTATTAATTAAACTATTGGTTTACTAATTTACAATCTAAATTACTCCCATTGTAAAAATCTATGGACTGTAACATATGTATTTGAGAATACTGGGAGAACTCTTGCTTATTTAAAATATTATTCGGATGCCACATTATATTCGACATTAATGTACACAATGAATGAAAGGACTAGCACTTATCTTATAGTTAGTTGCCTTCGACACTCGATGGTCTAGGTTTCACTCTCCTGCAATGGCCTCCTATTCTGCCTTCTAGCTCGAACTTCGTCTCTCGATGGACTGCTCCTGCTAGAACCCCAGTTTTCTGCCTTCAAACTCGAACTTCACTCTTCCACCTTCTTCCAAGAACTTCCTTATTTCTGTCCTGTCTATCTGTTCTCCCTTTTTCCCCTTCCCCTTCTTGAAAAGATGCATTTTGTCCCCACTCTCCTTTTGGGACATCTTATTGGTTGACGCTATAAGAATATTTGAAAAGGTCTGTCTTGGAAATGTTTGAACTATTTTCTCTATTGACCCTATTTTCTGTATCCTTGGGCGGTAAATTTTATTACACCATGTCGACCGGGCTTATCTCTAGTTTTATCTTTATGACGGTTTTAGCGGCATATCGGCACCCTCGATTTGCACCCCCCGGCTCTACAGGTATCCCCTTGAAATATCCACTCGGCTCTGGTGCATATTTCTTTGTCCGAAAAAGAAACTGATTAATATTGATATTGCTGAGCCGCGTGGCATCTCTTTAATTTATACATTATCTAATTACTATTATTTAATCTTAATTATTTCCTTCAATCCCAGTATTCTCAATACATATCAGATGAGAATGGTGATTCTAGTCTTTATAATATCTATAAAAAAAAAAAATTCCATCTTATTTAGATTTGGACGAGCGTAATTATTCCTGAGTGTTGAACAATCTAGAATATAGTTTGCCTAAAGAGAACAATACAAGCCATATCTTAATAGTATTCGGCCCGACAGCTCAACGCGTTAGTTATACGTCTTATATCCCCTGTTAGTAAATGAGACGAATAAAACAGGAGATTGGGATAGGCAATGCTTGGACGAGAGTAAGCCGTCAAGTCCTCATAAAGGCCTGTTAATTTCCTTCATTTCCATTTAGATGGCGCTGGACGAGCACGTGACTCACATGACCAAGAGGCACAGGTCATTTACCAGAAATGACAAAGGTGGGAAGGGGCATGCTCAGGTATGTACCGCTGTCTCTTCCTTGACGGTTCACTTCAATTAGACATTTATCACGGCTCTCTGTGTTACATCCCTCTCCCCTCCTCCCGCTAATGCGCGAGTTGGGTAACTGTCAGATAAACTGATGGATCTCACAAGTCACTGCCATGTTTAATAATATCTAATATGCAAATGCCACTGCCGAACACTGCTGCGAAGATACTGTTTCATTCCCATTGTTATATATATATATTTTTTTTCTCTCGTAATTTATTACGAGTCCTTATTACACTGAATGAAATGATGCTCATGTTGAATACACCATTAAAACAATGTATAGGCTACTGTGAAAAAATATTAGTAATTATGTTTTTAATGATAGCCATTTTTTCTTCCTGATATTATATCGTCGGCACCATGTTAAACCTACGAATCTGAAAAATTCTGTTTTTTTATTTTGTTATTTTTCTATGGTATTTCGGTTGATACAACTTGTAGTAAAGTTAAGAATCTGTAACGGCATTAGAAAGTTGTTTGCTGAAATCGCTGTTGTATTTTTACGAAAAAGTCTAAATGTCTGAAGCTTTCATGTTAAAGTAACGATGGGTATTATTTTAAACGTGAAACAATGAATAGACATGAAATTATGTGGTAAAAGAAAAACATCACCAACAAAACAAAATTAAATAATCGAAATCGCCCCTTATACACAGATGAATGTAACATTTTTTTTGTTCTTCTGAAATGAAGTGATTTTCTCATTCGTAAGTTTATCATCGTGACGACGATTTATTTTCGTAAATCATAGTAAATTGCAAGCCACGTTCCATTTAGTAGTGTTCTATAGCTCGTTGGCTAAGAATACGCCGATGAAACGTATCGAAATATCAATCTAACTTGACCCCATTGTCATTTAATTTAAATTTATTTAAATAAAATTAATTTAATAAAATTAAATTAAGTTACCGTTAAGATATTTTCGTCTAGAATTTGCGTTTTTTCTTGTTTATTCATGTCCACTTCTCAACGGCATTCTCATGGCTAACGACCTAAATTGTCACGGTTTGTCACGTTCCACGGGTGCTAAATTTTAATATTTCAATTTATAATATTAAATATAGAGAGATGTGCTCACTGGCATTCATGTTGATCTAGAGGTGCTTATTTAGCTGCCTAGAGACGTCTCACCTTCAAAACAATTCAATTACTCAAAGAGAAATTTATTTTCGAATAAGATCAAATATTTAATGAAATTAGGCATTCTTCAAAGGACAATTCACGTCGGTAGAGTATATTATTATAATGCTGTTTCTCAGAGGTAAGCTATGGTAACATTTTTACAGTTTTACATAAGAGCAAAATGAAGTTTGAATTGCTTGTTTTGGATAGCGGTCAATCTTAATATTTGAAGTGTTGCATATTTTACAACCTTCTTAGCTTATTTACGATACTTATACTCCGAAAATATGGCCATAATAATAAAAGTACGATGGTAAAATCATATTCAGCAATATTGGATTTACGAGAGGTTATCACTGACGTATAGTATTATAATCACCATTATTCTGTTTTTAAAAAAAGAAGATATTTTAAGGCAGCTTGAAGTAGAATGATTATTTTTTTCTTTTTATCAATTATAATGAAATTGATTGATGACATTGTCTTCGAAAAAAAAAAAATTATATCGGTTTATTATTTTCTTGTCATATAACCTTGTTCCCTTTTTTTAACATAACCTAATATATATTTTTTTTTGTTTCAGGTATGTTTACTTTAAGAAATTCATTCATCCTTGTCGGTAAATTACTGTTGAGGTAAATAATTATCTTTTTATATTTGTCAACTCCACATACCTATTTATTAACCGTGTCATTTATTTATTTATTAGATTATTATAGATGAAATCAATTAAGCTTTGCAATTTATTTGATCGATTTAAACATCAGATAATGATTTGGATCTCTTAGGAATACAAAAACGTTTTTTCATTCATCCAATTTTATATTAAAAAAAAAAAAGATTTTTTCTATTTTTTAACAAATAGGTTTGTTTTTTTTTAAATCTTATATAAAGAGTACATATTATACAATAGTTATATGGAATCCACATAGCTCCACTATTCTACGTAAAAGTTCACGTTTTACATTTTTTTCTTTTGTGCCATGTTTTCTGAACTGCAACCGATATTAATGAGGCAATCCACCTATTTCTGTTCCACATTATTCTCGTTGGAATATTAGTGAAGGCATATTAGTGGAAGAGTGAGGTAATGGGGGAAGCGTGGGGGAGTGGGTACGGCCTTCTCTAACTTGCCAAGAGCAGTGTTGGGAAAAATGTAATTACGATTACAATTATATTTTCTCACCAATTACTGCAATTTGGAGATGCATGAATAAAATTACTTGATGAACCACTCAAATGGTAATTGGGGCCCACAATACCTCTACGGAGTGAAGTATATTAACAGAATTTTTTTATTCAAGACTGGCCTCAGATTCGGTTTTAGCACTCTGAAAAACCCCTAAATTAAAAATTTCAGGTGAATCTAAAAATAATAATTTCACCCAGGGTGTCCCTTCAATGTGTTTTAAAGATTCATAAAATCGCCCATAAATCACGAACTCTTTTAACGATTCAAACCAAATTGGTGTCGTCGGTAAAGGCTCTTTATCTACGCGATTTGCTTTCCTACATATTTTAGAACCAACGTTATCCGCGAAAAAACCTCAATTTTGTTTTTATTTTGTAATCACATTTTTTTTACTCAGACCTTCCAAATAATGCAATAGCTCTTTATATTTATGGAAAGATGAAACTTCCCTCTCTCCATCAAGCCCAAGAAATCGGATAAAATAAAGACGAGTTTATGGAACGCCAAATCGGAACATAATTTTGTGGCTTAAAAATTTTAAGCACCCTCGGAACGGAAAAAAAAATTTTTTTGTTTTCGATGATATTTTCAACATAAAATTTAGTGCACTGAATCAAAATCTGCTATATTGTTTGGTATAAAAATATCTATATGGCGAGTTCAATAATCTAAACATTTTTTTCAATGTTTTTCACCAAAAAGCAATCATTTTTCAAACTTCTTATTTTTCCTTTAATTTACACTGAAAAAAAAAAATGTTTTGTTGGAAAAACTACGTCGAAATCATTTTTCAAACTGGAAATAAAAGATAAAGCAGTTTCAGCGTCTTTTTTTATTTTATTTTTTTTATTTTCCGGCTCCTTGGGCCCACTGGAAAAAATGCCGACTACACAAGTGTCCAATATTTTTGGTTGTGGAATCTCAACAAAAAATTTGGTAGAAATCGGTGACCCATTGACTGTGGTCTCCCCTTGGAAGTTAAATTTATTATTTCATTAATCGACCGAATAAATTAGTGTACGTTATATCCCTATTGAATTTCTTTTCTTATTCCAGCTGGTTTAGGCATTATTCGAAAAAAATAGGAATATATTTTTATTTATATTATTGACTTTCTCGTTTTGCGTTATTCAACTATTGATTATTTTTTATCTACATGGTTAACATTTTATTCGTTTAAGTATATATAATATTGAATAACGAAATTATATATTAACTCAGAGATAGATCTCTACTATTCCTGGTATTCCGTGGGATATTCGGCCTGAAATATTTGGTAGGACATTTATATTGAATATTGCATGGGATATTTGGCCCGAAGAAGGGCGAATCCCTTGGAGAATTTTAGTTGCTATACAACACCGAATTACACAGCATGCATGCATCCTGCTAATATAATTGAAGTGGTGTGGCGTTACGACGGTTGAAATGTGCTTATAAAGTTTTCGGGATTGCTGAACCGACCCACAGTGGTTCTGAAAAACCAAATTTGTGGCCAAAAGCGTTCTTCGAAATACGGTCTTCTATACATATTCAATAGTGATTTAATTAATTAGGTTGTAACAATATTAATTCCTCAGAACATTGGAGATGGTGGGGAAGGGAGGGTATGTTTTTTTTTTTTCTTTTATGACTTAGTAAACCATTTCATTATATTTCTGAAATCCGAAAGACCCTTTTACTTCTTTAGAATACGAATACAAATAATTAAATCAATCATTTCACTTGATGATATATAAAAAAATAATTAAATAAATATGAGAAAGCAAACATTCATTTTACTAGTTAAGGTTTTAGCTTGTGATTGTAGTATACACATACAGACAGGCACAAACACACGCGCGCGCGCACACAAGCTCTGGTTTCTTGAGGCTTTATTCCGTTATTATATGTCGTTTTAGAGTTGATTATTGTCGTAACAAGTTCCCAAGATATTTCTTCGTGTTCCTTGACAGCATTAGAACTGTCACTAGATGTAGCCACTGTCATTATAAATGCCACTAGATAAAGCATTGCGTTTTAACATTTTAAACAAAATTGTTTAATTAGAGTGAAAAAAAAATCGGGTTTATAACCTTTATCACGGAAACATATGATCTCTGTAATAAATGTCGATATACCTTTTGATGTTAGCTTCTTTCGGGCTGACATAACACACCACTGGCCTTATCAGAAAATTATATATTTTAATCTTGGTTTGTCTGGTTAAGAGGCTCGATTTCATCATTCTGTGTTGCCTGAAGCAGGCTCTGTTATCTGTCATGATTCTACTTCTGATCTCATCACTTCTCTTCTTTTCGCAGTTTAATTCCAATCCAAGGTAGGTGAAGCTGTCAACAGCTTCGATACAATAACTGCCTGCATCTAAACTACGCGGCCTTCTTGATCTGGAAGCAGACAATACGATGTCTTTTCTACTTTCTTTGGCTACCTCGAGTAGTAATTCTTTCACTTCTACTTAATATGACGATATCATCTGCACGAATTCGGTTCTGAGTCTGTTGATTTTCAGAATTTTATCAGATATCACATATGCTTCAACTTTCAATTAAATCAAAACTGTATTTAGAATTGCTTATTTTTGAATTTTTGTGAGTTTTTAGAACTGAAGATGAATGTATAACATTCGAAACTAGTTTTCAATAAAAACAAATTATAGAAGTGGCAAATAAATTGTCAATCCCTAATTAGATTGATCCTTCTATACCATGATGCGGATGTCAATTGATTATATTAATAAATCACTTCTTCTTTTTTTTTTTTTTTAGTTTACTTATAAATTATTACATTGGTAACAATAAACTTTTATATTTTTCTTGTTCGTCGTAAATTCTAATGCTATATTAATTTTACCACAACTGAGGATAACGGAAAAACATCGACAAAAAAAAAAAAAAGGACCTTAAATTCTTCATTTAGATGAATAGCATGGGAAATGAATAGAGATTAAGAAGAGAAAAGGCGGGTAATTAAAGAGAAAATTTAAAGGAGTCTGCAATTTATTAAAAGGGACTAGAAAACCGCTGGGACTGGGTGTTCGTTCCGGGGTAGAAAAACCGCCTAAATGATTAAGCAACGGCTCTTGCCCAGTTTATTGCTCTTTTTCCAACGGCCAAGAGCTTTATATATTTTTATCTCTTTTTATAGTTATATAAAATAAAATACAACTTTATATATGTCCGCGTAAAATAAATACATATAAATAAAAAATTAATACTGTTGCTAAAAACCACTTGGGCATTGAAAAGGAAACTAATAACTAGGCGATTGCATACTGTTTAATGTATGTTGGTAGATTTAGTACCTACTATTGATAAAAATAAAAAATTGTCGTAGAGTTAAAAAGTTACGATCTATAATATTATAATATCATATGTTAGACTAAAATTAAGAGCACCGACATTTTCACAGGTTTGACACTCCGTTGAACCTTTGTTTTAGATTAAAATGTAACTTTTTTTATAGGTAATATTAAGTTGAGGGGAGCGGAGTAGCTCAGTGGTAAGGCACTAAGTTGCAATGCTCCCGGTCCCGGGTTCGAGACCGGCTGTGGCAGATAATTATTTATTCTGTTATCTGCCGTGGATCGACCCTGTGGTATCGGGAGAGACCCTCCTGGGGACGACCCAGCCTCTATAAAATGGAAACCCTTAATTGGGGAAAAACCTGACGGTTGAGCGTGATCTCGGCCAAATCACCTCCTTGCACAATCGTTTAGCCTAGAGACAGTACGGTCCTTAACAAGTACTGAACCCAAGACCCTTCATAGGTTGTAGTGGTACAGGTTTTTTTTTTTTTTTTTTTTTAAGTTGAACAACTTTTATTTGTATATTTTTTTGATAAGACGCATATTTCTAGAATTAAGATGGCCTACATACAGCACGTTTTTTCTTGAAATACCGTAAAAAAATTTTTTTTTAATAGGTAATATTTATTAAGTATCGATGCAGTTTTCGTTTGTGCCTTATAATTTTGTAAATATTTGTGTATATTTTATCTTTAAATTTTTGTTCTAGGTGCAAAATATTTTTTTGTGCACATTTTGAAAAGAAATATACAAAAATTATCTTTTAAATGATTTTAAAGAATGTATTCCACAAACAAAATTGTATGTATATAGGTCAACATTTTGGTTTGGGTAATAAACGTGTGATTTCAAATGTTTGATTCATTTTATATATTTAATTATAATCATACCATTCTTCAAAATTGAAATTTTTTATTAAGACTATATTTAATTTAAAAAATATTTGATTATGAACAATTTAGTTGTTAAGGAAGTATCGAATATTCAAGAGCCTTACAACTGAATTTTTATACAGCTTAAAGAACATGTGATGCTTTTTAGCTGTAAGTAAAATACCAAGTGAAATTAAGGAGGAGATAAGAAATGCTTTTTTTAAAGTTTATTGTGGCCAAAATCATAATAAAGCTACCGATTTCGATTTCGGAATTATGATATTCGTAATCTATTCAAGAAAACGAAAAAGAAATGGGAACAATATGGACTTTACCGCAGAATTCCTAATACCCAATAGGTGAAAGACTATAGCAATTGGCGAGGTGGCAAATGCCACGGGCCTTCATCCGAGGAAGGCCCCAAATTGGCCTTTATAACAATAAAGTATATATCAAATTGTATTTATATATAGTAATACAATATTATATGAAGTAATATAATTAATAATTACTATCTACATCATAGAGCCACAAAACTTGGCTGCCATGGGCCTCCAAATTCATACTTACGCTACTACTTGGAGGGCCAGTCCTGACTTAGAATACTATAAGGTCTGGAATTAATTATTCCCTACCAATGCTTCCAGGGCTGTTTTAAGTCCCTTTTTAATTTTAATTTCGGATCAATAAATACATGTATGTATATAAAAAAACCGTACACTGAATTAAGATTCTCGATTACATTAATTGTTATTTTTAAACATAAAGAGTTGCAGTTTTTCAGAAATAGCTGCTCATTAGCTGTATTGAAATTCTAATGGGTATGAATAATTGATGAAGAGTGCTGTTGTGCTTTACATCCCATTTATCCTTTAATCTCTCAGCATGATATACACCATCAAGTATTTGATTGAAAAACAATATTATCTTTTTGTTTTAAATTGTAATTTTCATGTCAGTATTTTTTTGTTCTCAATAATTCAGTTATTGAGTAATTGATCATTTGTCTTTAAAATATTCACTAGAGTAGTTTGGTATTCGTTTAGCTAAGTCTTAAATACCGAGTTTGAAAAGTTTTACATTATATTTTAATATAATTTTTGATGAAAATCAGTGATGACCTTCAAGTAAAGTACCACTTCCGGTAATCATGCAGTGACTAAAAAAGGAGGTTTTCAACTTGATTATATAATAATTCTATATACAAAATTTCAACTTTCTACGCCTAACCGTTTTTGAGTTATGCGAGATACGTACGAACGTACCTCATGACGAAACTAGTCAAAATGGATTCAGGGATGGTCAAAGTGGATATTTCCGTTGAAATCTGAAAACCGAAAATTTTCGCGATTACAAAACATCCTTTCCTGCGTACAAGGAAGTACAAATAATCGGACTCCGACTACTATTAGCAATGATACAGAATACTGGACTTTTTAAAGTATGATGTGCATGTTTCTATGGAAACCGGTTTACTTTTATTTATTTATTCGATTAACTTGAAAACTATTCACCTCCCGGGACATTCCACAAGCTCATTTGAAAGAAAATTAAATGATCTACAAAGCTACATTAAAAAAAAAAAATAATTATCGCACCAATATTAGCGAAAGATACAATCAATTTTTGCATATGACTTTGCACCTAATATATGTTTTGTTATAGTTTATCGTAACCAACTCTATCTATATGGGCCATTTAAAAAAAAAATATTATACTATTTGTGTTTTAAGATTCACGGCTGTTTAAGTTAGCTAGACGGAGCGCTGGCCCTAAAAACGTTGGAAACTAGCCCCAAATCAATGTTTCCAAAAGAAGAGCCAATTCAGCTTTTTGTTTTTGTACATTGCTGAGCCGGAGTCCAATTATAGTGCATTGAAGGGAGATGTTGCCTCTCAGAGTTGTTTGTCGACCAAACAGTAGAGGTTCGTCCCTAGCAGTTTCCAGTTGGTAGGTTCAACTTCGAATAAATGTTGAGTTTTAGATTAAATCGAGTGCTAGAGGTTTTCAATTAAACTTTCAACTAGACAAGGCTCGTGCACTCATCAGTTCTTTTATTTGTATTTAACTCCATATTCGTACCCTAGTAAGCTGTTCGGAAGTTAAATATATTTGACTTATGAAATTAATTAGTGACATTAATGAAAATCTGTACCACTGCAACCCTTGGAGTGTCTTGGGTTCAGTACTTGGTAAAGACCGTACTGTTTCTGGTCCAACGGTTGTGCAAGGAGGTGATTTGGCCGAGACCACGCTCAACCGCCAGGTTTTTTTCCTCCGATCAAGGATAACCACTTTATAGAGGCTAGGTGATCCCCAGGAGGACCTCCCGATCCCACATGGTCGATCCACGGCTGATAATAGAATAAATAATTACCTGTCGGTAATCGAACCCGGAACGGGGAGCATGGTAAAACAGTGCCTTACCACTGAGCCACTCCGCTCTGTGTTATATTAATGAAACAAAACTTGAATTAGAAATTCGTTGATTCCCTAATAAGTTAACAATGCATAATATTACCTTAATTTCTCAATGTTAAAAAACATTTAAATTCACTAAATATCTGCATGCGATTTATATAATTCTTTTCCTTTATAATGTAAAGATTATTCTTTAGTTATTATTATTATTTAGTTTTATTTAAGATATAGAAGAATATATGCATAGTTATTATTTTTTAAACAAAATATATATATATATATATATATATATATATATATATATATATATATATATATATATATATATACACTTTTTTTTATATATATATATATATATATATATATATATATATATATATATATATATATATATATATTCATGGTAATAAATTGGTAAAAGAGATTCAACTGTCACAATAATTAATGAATAATGAAATAAGTCTGACCTTTTAGCCAGTTCATATAATTTAAATGTTTTTCCATTTATAAATTCATAAGCTAAGTATTTGCATAACGTGAAAATTTATGAAGTGTGTTTTTAAGTGTGAAGGTGAGCGTTTTATAATTATTTAAATTATTTTAATATCATATTGAGTGTATTCAATATTTATTATTTGGTATCACATTTTTACAGATTTTTACTTGATTTCGTAAAATTTATGTATTGAGCATATTAGCTTAATAAGTTCTATATATTTTTTTCCCGCTTCTCCAAACTATTAGAGTTTTAGTTATTTTTAGTTAAAACCAATCAATTTGGATCAAATCAGTTTTTCAAATTTACATTACAACATTTTTATTATAAATTTTATAACTTACTTCTTTAAATATTTTTTTCTTTTTCATTTTTTTAATGGAAGCTGTTTTATTATTATACATTTTACCTAAGTCATTTTCGTTGAACTCAGTGCTATAGTCGCTTTCAGATAATTTTTGTTTTGAAAAAATCTTATAAATTTCAGAAATAAAACATGTTTTAAAACTCGATGATTGAAAAAAAAAAACTTCTTCAAGTACAGTGTTAAATATCGATCTAAAAGTTTTCTTTAGGATAGTGTACTTTGGTGTCACTCTCGACAGCCAGCTGACGCTATTCCGCCATTGCCACAAGAAGATCAGTTTGATGAAGACCAAGTCTTAGAGACTAAACCACCTGTTGACATCACCAAATCCATTCCTCGACCTCGAACGATTAATTCATAAAAGCATCTTAAGACCAGCCCTCATTCATGGAGCGCCTACTAGCAAATATATTGGCAATAACGTCAACCAACGTCGGCGTCAGGAGTGATTAGGTGGAAAAGACGCGGATCAGTCACACTCGTCTGCTTCAGGGCACACTTGGCATTCCATCTAGGTTTGGGGTCGAAGCTGCCGTAGTGTAATATGCTGTATCTGTGCTAATACTGGTCCGATCTAGATGATTTTATTTGTTGTTTTTTTTATAGAATTTAATCACATTACAAACTATATGATCTCACTCACAATTTACTATAAAATATATACTTTTTGAGTCACCTGCATTTTCTCGCTGATGTATTATATTTATGTAATGTTAAAGGGGGTTAAAGGAGTAGACTTAAGGCAACTTTCATCAAAATCGTTTGAGCCGTTTTCGATAAAAATGTAAATAAGTGTAAAATAGATGATATAAAGTGGCACATCTGGTTAAGTCAATTTTAGCAAAAAAGTTGCTGTAACATCCTAGGCATATACCTATCATAAATACGTAAAATCAGTTTCATACAACTTACAAGTTGTTTTAACTAAGCTGTTCACACAGACACACACACACACACAATTGGAAACTCGGATTCTTTCCCTTACTATACATGAAGTTTTTAGAAGTCGGATTGGGTTGGTTAGTTTTAATAAAATACTTTTTATATGTATTTACTTTTATTTTTCCGAAGTGCGTTTTTCACTCCATTTTACTTTTCAATTGTTTCAACTTATTGAACCCATATTATGAAATATACCATTTTCTTTTAAAGGGTGATTTTCACACTTCGGGATTAGACATTTTTTACAGTTACTACAGATATACAAATTTAATTAAAATCAGTGGTGGATCCAAAGGAAACAGGAGAGAAAGGAGGAAATTTCCCCATCAAAAATAACAACAGAGAAAAAAAAAATAAACAATGGCTAATTTAAAATATACCTAATTGTAAAAAAAATCGTATAACACCTGTGTAATTATCATTCATTAGGTAAGAGTGAGCATTATTTCGACGAGTGAGCAAAGTTGGAAATCAACCTTTTCTCACTCGTCGAAATTGTCTTCTTCTTCTTCTTTAGTTTCCCTCTTTTGAATACGTAGAGGAGCATTCAGCCAGGAATTCCATTCTTCCCTATTTCTAGCTAGGTTCCTCGCCTGTCGGAGGTCCTTCCCTACTTATCTTGCCCTACAGAGTCGTTCAATGTAGTGGAGATAGGACATCCTAGGGCGACCCCTAGGTCTTCTGCCATCTGGGATATATTCCATGGTCTTTAGAGGATCTCTGTGGTCGTCCATCCTGATAACATGGCCGAACCACTTTAGCTGACGAGTTTCTAGGAGCTCTTTCAGTGGGGCTATCTGCAGTTCCTGACGAATCCTTTCATTGCGAACTCGGTCTCTTCTTGTTTCATCTTCTTATTTCATATTTCAGGCAGATTTGAGGTCAAGGAAAGCCAGGTACATATTTTTATCCAAGTCCCAGGATTTCTGTGAGATATTTCTTAGTGAGAAAATGTGATCATGGGTTTGGCGCCCGGGTCTGAACCCAGCTTGCTCTTCTCCTATTAGGTACTCAACTAGTGGTCTTAAGCGACCCTCCAATATGGATGTATATAGCTTGTATACAACTGGTGAGAGGCATATGGGTCTGTTGTTAGAGCATTCTGCCTGACATCGTTTCTTGTGAATTGGTATTATAATATTATATTCCCAATCTGTTGGGATCCTTTTTTCGTCCCAGGCTCTCTGAAAAAGGACTTGCAATGACCGCACCAACTCAGGGCCGCCATTCTTTATTAATTCAGCTACTATGGCATCCCTTCCTCACGCTTTTCCTGTTTTCATTTTGTATATTGCTCTTTCTACTTCCTCTTTCTCAATCACCTCGTCGTACTCTTCTTCATTCCAGTTTTCATTTCCGTTTGTTGAATGGTGATTATCAATACCAAACTGATTCATGTAATGATGTCTCCAGACCTCCAAGATAGCTTTGTCTTCCGTGACCACTTTTCCTTCCTCACTCTTCATAGTTCTCACTGCTTTGCTGTTACGACCTCTCAGGGCTTTAATCTTTTTCCAGAAAATCCTGATGTTTTCCCTATGATCCTGATCCAACTTCTTTCCAAATTCTTCCCATGATTTCTGTTTCATCACTCTCACTGCTTATTTCGTCTTGTTTCGGGCCAACACGTATGCTTGCCATTTCTCTGGGGTATTGTCCCGACAGTATGCCTTCCACGCGGTTTTCTTTTGCAAGAAATTGTCAAATGTAATAATATAATTGTCAATTTCAATTACATTTTTTTAATTAATTAGAATATAATAAGCGTGCTAAACTTCTGTTGTTTTATTATCTTTCGAACCTGATGAAAATTCAATACTTATTTATATGTCCTGGTAAAGTCGCTGGACTCGTGTAAATGGAATCCTATTCAAGGTCAAAATAGTTTTAAAGTGGTTCAAACAAGTGGTTATTAATTACTGAGATATCCTGTCATTTACTTCTGAACCGAGATAAGAGAACACAATCACCTAATTTTTTGTATCATCCTTCACATATCTCCTTTTAAATATGCACTGCAAATTAAAAAAATCTGGTGCGGTGCGCGCATCACACAACTTTCCCTTACCGTCCTATAATAATTATCATTTTAATATAATTTTAAAAAATTCACATAAACAATACTTGAAATGAACTCAGCAGCATTCACTTATTCACATCTTCTCCCATATAAGTATAAAAAAACAGTTTTTTAAGCAATTTTAGTACAACAATGCTGTACACTAACTATGTATTAATATGAAAGTAGAAATTATTAAGTTGATTTCTGCTTTTGTATTCTTACATTACATTATTACAGAGCGTATTGTTGACAACAAATTGGCGGATTGGTGGGAGGAGGTCTCCCTTCCGCCTCCTTTCAGATGCGCTCGGTTATGCATCTAGGGTCTTGTAGTCCTCATAAGATACGCTATATTTTTACTAATTCCGGTTCGATTTCGATTCTTTTTGTATTTTTGAGAATTTAATCACCTTTCATTTGATTTCATCCATGATTTACCATAAAATACTTACTTTTTGAATTATAAGCAAATCAAATTTTCTTTTCGCTATTACTTCCTTTCCCCCCTCCTCCAGCATTTTTTCATTGATATACTACATGAATGAAAAGTTAAAGGGCTTGAGAAGACATTAGGCAAATTTGATCAAAACTCTCCGAGAAAGTTGTAAAATATTGTAAAATTCTTGATATAATTCCATTAATAATATTGATATAATTCCATTGATATAATGCCACTTCGTGTTAGTTCGGTGCGTTGTATCTCTGCTAATACTGGTCCGATTTTGATGATTCTTTTTGTTTTTTTAGATAATTTAATTACCTTTCATACAATATCATACATAATTTACCATAAAATGAATTATTTTTAAGTTATGGGCAAATAAAATATTCTTTTCATCATAATTTTTTTCCCTGCATTTCCTCGATGATGTACTACATATATGAAAAATTAAAGGCATTTATGAAGTTTAATTTAGGCAAGTTCTATCAAAGTCCTTAGAGCCGTTTTCGATAAAATTGTAAAATCGATTATATAAAGCGGCATATGCATGTGCCTAACATAAATAGGTAATTTCAGTACCGTGCAACTTTTCGTTTTTGAGCTCGGCTGTTCACATATACATGGACTCAAAGACATATAGACCATTTTTCGAGACTTGGTTATTTGGACTCAGGGGACCTTAAAACGTGTATTTCCGTTGAAAACTCGAATTCGAAAATTTTCACGATCGCAATACTTCCCCCTACTATATATTTCATATATAGGTAAGGTTAAGTAAAATGGTTGTCGCCTCGAAGGAAGAATATATAAAAACATTTAAAGATATTTAAAAAAATGTATGGCGTAATCCCGGGCTGCTCTACGAGTATCCCAAATTCTCTGGTCACCCTAGCATGGGGTCGGAACAAGGAACAGGGGCCGATGGGGTACTTACTCTGGGCGGCAGAATATAGAGAATGGCAAATTTCGAGTGAAATTTTATTTTAAGATTATGTAAAAAATATTAGTTCCTGCTTTTTGATTGTATTGACCTTAGTTCAGTCAATCTAAATGTTAGAATATGATGTTATTTATTTCGAAATATACTTTCTATAATATTATTGTCATTATTGAAGGAGGAGGGGGAGGAGAGAGAAGTTCCGTTCCTACCCGAAAGGCTCTCCCCTAAAAACTACCTATGGATCCACCCCTGATTAAAATCGTACACTAATACTTTCGTAGCTTTGATAGCTGTGATAAAACGTTGACAAATTAGTTATTGATTAAAGTTTAGTTTGAAATCTGCCAGTAATGATTTAATATGCATTTATAAACATACATATGTTACAATCCTTACGAAATAGCTAATAATTTTTTCCTAGAAGTTGCGTGGTCTGGCCAAAATAAAAAACGATGAAAAGAAAAAGGTGTTAGAGAGAGGGTTAAGAACCAGTACGGTTATTGATGGTCATTCGAAAGGTTTTTGTCGTCGGTTGCTAAGTCCCCTTCCCCAGAACCTGCCACTGGTAATAACAAAGTCCCCAGGCTAAGTCAACAAGCACTTATCAGCTTTCCTCAGTGCGGGCTTTATCTTACAAGGCATACCTCTCGTCCCTTTGTTCCTCCTGTTTGCTTCTCCTTCTTGTAGACCGCCCTAAACACCGCTTCTTTATAGACTTCCCAATGACTCTTCATGCTATCCTAACCTGATATTCTGTACTGTGCTCACTGGTAGAATCAGTGTTTTATAAATTATAACAAGTAAGAAATGCATGACTTTTTTGAAAATTCATTACATTAATTTTTGTTAATTAAAAGATCTTGGACTTAATTCGTAGTTTTGGAAGTAATATGAACAATATAACACCAAAGCTATCTAATTCTAAATTAATTAATGATTAAAACCTACTCGTTTGTGACCAGTAGTTTGTTAATATATTTTTCTTTAGTTGATTTTGACTAAAGCTTTGAACTTATAAAACATGCAATTAGTATCTCCAGTTTTTACTAGTAGTTTGACATTTTGAAACTGCGGTTGTTTATTTATTTATTATTTGTTTTTATGTGAGAATTCTATACAAATTGAGTCTGGCTCCTATTTAATAATAATCATCCACATCCGTGTGTTTTTTTTTAATTTTTTATAATTTAAATATTAATAATATATTTTTTTAAACATAAATAATCATTCATAAATTAGAAGAAGGACCTCAATTAATGCCAAGAAAAAATATATTATAATTTTTTTAATGAAATATCATACAAATTTTATTTCAACAAATTAAATCATAATCATATTTTTTTTTTTTGTGATCTACATTTTTTGTTTCGGCCATTATTTTTGCTATTTTAAACTTCCTAAGTTCATTTACAACATTAATTGTCCAAATTTAAATAATTTATTAGGTATAACCCATAGGAAGTACCTCATTTACATTTTTTTAAACTTTTTTTACAATGATTTATAATTTATACATTAATAAAGTAATATATATAATACTATTATTATTATATATTATATATATAGTATTAGTATTTAATACAATAATAAACAGATCCTAAACCAATGATTATGATCCAACCACTGGATTTATGGCTTTCAAATGTCATAAGAATTTGTAGTTTTTAGAGCAATTCGGGTACAATACAAAGATATATTTAGGGAGTTAGGGACTTTTAGCTCATTACGGCAGTATAGTCTCAGAGTCATTTTGGTGGTAATTACTATAATTATTCCAGCCAAACAATATCTGTTTGTTTGTTTTTTTCGGAGAAAACATTATTGTAAAAAAAAAAAAAATTAAATATTATGCTATTCGTTGTACACAATAAATTATATAAATTTAGACAGTTGATGTTGTAAATGAACTTAGGAAGTGTTAAAATGGCCAAAACAATGGCCGAAACGTCACAAACAAAAATTATGTATTATACAATTTTTAAAAATGAAATTTTATTGGTGAAATATGTATTTTCTTTGGATTAGTTGAGGTCCTTCTCTTCATTTATATTTGCTAAAAAACTAATTAATTAATTTACTACTAAAAAATCCTAATTTTACCTTTTAAAAGATGAATAATCTTATAACTGATATAAATCTCAAATATTAATATTTAGTTACGCTAAAAACCACATCATTGGAAATAACGCAAAATTACGTTCTAAACTTTTGCATCACATCACACAATGCTATTTTTTTTTAATGATAAAAATATCTCTCATTTATTAATATCATCGGTTTACTTTTTCGTTGCCTGCAAATTTTCTTTTTTAAACGTTTTACTGTAATTAAAAAAAAAAATAACCTTAATGGATGTCCATTAAATGCATTACGAGAAATTCACTAAAAGTATCCCGGAGTATTCCTTGGCACTCTTGATAAAGAATGACAAAATCGATTAGTCTTAAATGGTTAATATTTAATATCTTAATATCTACTAAACATTTACGAATCCTTCTTTTCTTCAATACTAATTAGTCTATTTTCATTTTAAAAGAAGGATTTGGCAGTTTACAACTTTCTTCGAAAATGACTAATTACTGTAATCTTATGGACTTGTTATTAATTAAATAAATCTTATTAAGTAAGAAATAAGTTTGCAGGGTTTGTCTCGTAAATGCTGATGCCGGAAACATCAAACAGTTTTTGTCGTTTCGGCCCTTTGTGAAGATTCCATTTTAATCATTTTTTAAAATAATGGGTTGGGCTATTCCATTTATATTAAAATTTCATACATTTAAGTCCGTCCGTAAGTTAAATATTGTACCAAGAGCTTGATTTATGATATAAAAAAATATTAAAAAATGAAAATAGTAAATTCAAGATTAAACCACTGTTACCTGAGAGCTCTTTGAAACATAATTTTTTGTGCAATTCATTGGGTCAATTTTTTAAAAATTCTGTTTGATACTGAAGTGAAGCAGGTCCTCTTTGAAGATAAGACTAATAAACAAGTATCGTAAATCAAAGGAATAAAGCAGGACTATCGGCTACCTCAGGCACAAAGGTAAGCTGAGGCAGTTGGGTTAGCAATAAATATCTTCTAGAGTATAGTTAGTTTATTAGTGGCTTTGGGCTTATTTAGTAGACGCTTGCCTCCTACCAGCCATACATTAGCAAAAGCCCATCCCCTATAATTGGAAATCCCATTAATATATGATTATTACTACGTATAAATCCCATGGGATTTAGCCTGTCTTTAGATATGGTCAAGGCGGCAAGCGATTACGTTCAAATTAAGAGGCTTTTTTAGGCCATTAAGGGATGTGTTGGGGTTATAATGATTTCAATGGATTCCATTAGTTGAAGAATATGCCAGTATAATGCAATTGAAATTGAATATTGAATTTTTATATCTGCGAATGTTATAAGCATTGATATAAGGAACATCTTTAAATTGGTAGTTGCCATGTTTACTTTGGTATTGTGAAATTAAGAAAAAAAAAGTGTTAGCAGCAGAGCTCCATCATTAAGGTCGTATTTTCACTAAAATACATAATTCTGAATATCGAAATGGAGGGAGAAAAAAGTTGAGACCCCCAAAATTTACTACTCTCACACCAACTCAATTCACCAACAAATTTTAACCCTATAAATCAATTTGGAGGTGCTTTAGAAATGCGTAAAACCTCTATCAAATTTCAGCTCATTTGATCCAAAGGAAGCCGCTGAAAGTACCCAAATATAGCGGACAAATATATATTTAAAATTTATTTTCTCGATTTAATAAATAAATCTATGGTAGTTGGTCGAATAGTCTTTACCCAAATCTCATTTACAGGTTTTAGTGCCCTATTATTCACATGTTTGATTTTTTTTTAAAGAACGTGGTTCTGCTGTTTCGTTGTTCCACTTTTTTAAGTACCCATCCTTCCATTAAACTGTGACCCATCCTTTAATGAAACTTTAGGGGTATACAGTCGTTTATTGAGTAACTTTTGTTTTGCTGACATTTTGTTGTTTATATCTCGAATGTTAAAAGTTTGTAATGAAAAATTTACTCAGGTTATCTGTTTTTTTTTAGATGAAGCTTTAATTCTATATATAATTTATAGCTGATGACAGACATTTTTAGAATTAATGAGCTGTAAACTCTAAAAAAATCTATAAATATCTTGATAGACGCTTCTCTGAGAAAAATTCGGTGGTTTTCGCCGAAAAAATCAACAGGATGAGGATCAACCAACAGTCTGTTAAACATTGGAATTTTCGTCCCGTTCTAGGGAAGTTGTTTGGCGGAAAACTCCGTCCTGGGAAAACAGTTTATTTTTCATTGTTAAAACAACTCACCTTGGGTCGTGGTTAGGTGCGTTTTTTGCCACCGCTCCATCCTCAACCCACCGTGAGCCTTCCGAATGTTGTTTTAAGACGGCGAATATACAGTAACGGTGAAAATTTACTTTTTTTTTTTACGAAGTGGGTAACAGTATCGGAAACGCTACATCTGTATTTTCTTTCCTTTATTTGAGGATAAATAAGTGTTTTGTTTTTTTTTTTTTTGTCCAGAATTGCTTGGGCGTGTCTGAGATCAGTTTTTAATCAGAGTTCAGAATTATTTAATGTAATAAAAAGTTTATTTATTTTGCTTCTGAACCCGAAAAGTAGTTGTTTCGGAATCACATTTTTTTAAAGCTAATTTTCATCACTTTATCGACATATTCTGTGGATTTGATTGAACAGTATATTTATTATTTTTTACCTAAGCATTTTCTTATGTAAACTGTTTATAAAAGTCTAGACTTTATGGTAAATTAAAGGAGGTTACGAAGATCTCGTTCTAGATTTCTGAAGAGGAGATGAATATGATACTTAAATAACATAAACAACAAATTTTATTTATTTATTACTAATTTATTTATGTATACACTACTAATGCAACGGCGGGTGACTTTTAAATAGTATGAAAATATACTATGTTATGGTTTTGCTATTATTCCTATTGATTGTGCTTTGTTTAATTTTCAAGTAGATCTCGCTTCTATCTCCTTTTGAGAGGGTGAAGTGGGTATGCTGGAAGCGTTAGGAATTATATTAGATTTTCCCGTTTGTATAGCCATGTAATCTACTATACACTGTTTCTATTGGATAAAGTACTGTATATATGATATGTATAAATCAGTGTGTTAGATTAGGCTAGTAGTACATTGATTTTTTTTAAAGCCGTTTTTTGGATTGTTTGTAAACGTGAAATATTACTGTTAATTTATTATCACTAAAGTTCTGGTGCTTAGGTTTAGATTTCCCGAACAGTAATTTTAAGTCTGTGAGTTTATTTTGAAGTTATGATTTCAAACTTGTTCCTATCGGATTTTTTCGTATTTTAAAGGATATTTTAAACTCGTATAATGTGAATATATGTGGTTCAAGGCTGTCATGTCTTCATGATCATTTATAATTGTTAATTGTTATATTGAATGTATTAATTGATGTACTTAAAAAAAATCTGATGCGGACATCACACAACTTTCACTTATCTCCCAATTTGAAATAAATTTAAAAATTTTCATTGTAGTTTCCTTTGAAATTCCATTTAGTTTCTAATAAATTATATAGCAACTGAAATTATTATCTACAACAATCACTTATGTTTATGTTAGATAATAATAGTTGTAAAATATTGAACTTTCCATCGGTATATTACTATTTTTACTTCCAGAAATTTGTTTTCAACCTGGAAAATATTTCTGATTTTTTCTCCTTTATTTAATTATCAAAATCTTCTGTTGTTGATATTTATCCATTTATTTAGTACTACTGCAATGAGAGATGGTTAATTATTAAAAAAATACAGAAATTAAGGTACTTTGGAGGAAGAAATTTTCAAAATTCTGCATTTAAGTCCTATCAGACTATATAAACTAGGATATGACAGCTGATTTTAAAGGCGATTTGTATAACGAATTTGATCAAAATCGCTGAGGCCCTTGAAAAAAAATCGTAGAAATGTGTAAATCTATTATATAAAGTGGCACTTTTGGTAAGTCGATTTTGGTTTGATTAATACCATTTTGCTATGATCGGTAATTTGGACATTAAAACGTGTATTTCCATTGAAATGTCGGATTCGATGGCAATACTTTCCCTCACTATATATACCATATACATGCAAAAGCTCATTGCACCACAATATGTAAATAATATAACAATTATAACCTTGTGGCAATTTGTAAATAGTAATTAATAAATAATGTTCTATCTATATATAGATAAGTAATATAAATATATAAAAAATCTTGGTAACTTAATTGATTCTGCTCTTATAGAAAAATATATATTAAACTCCCGAAAAAAAAGTATGAGGAGTATATTGTGATTTTAAAAATCTACCAACGAATCAATTTTTATTTCTTACTATAATTTTTGTTGCCTTTTTTGTATTGGTACCAAGCTCACAAAATTGCTATCAAAGAATTTTAAAATTATCTCTTCTCTTAAAATTTTAACTTCCTGAATGATTAAATCTATCGAAGAAGAAGTGTAATCCTTAAAAAACACCAAAAGAAATAAAGCAATTAAAATTCTTGAAATGAAAAGGAGAAACGGACGATTGCTTCTTTAAACATTTCAGTGACACCTGATCTTAGAGAAGAGAGCTCTATCAAGTAACTGTGACTTATTAAAGATCATTAAATATCGATTTTCGTCAGTGGAGGGGCAGCCAGTAAGGCTCAAAGTTAAATACAACTTCAAATGAGAAAACTCTAAGTTTATTTATAAAGCATTTCCTTTACAGAACAGAAGAGAATAAGAAAGTTATATTGTATGAAGTATCTTCGGGAGAGAGGGGGGTTGGTAAATTAAAGTATCAGAAAATCATTTCGGATCATCTCTGAAAATCTGATTTTTCTTTTTTAAGCTTTGAAATTCTAAATCATTCTGAAAACCCTTTTTTAATTTGCTTTGTACAGATAAAATTAATATTATTTAAAAAAAAAGTGGTATTATTCTTTAATAAATAAGGGTTCGAATTGCATCGAGAATCAAGATGATATTTAAAGAAAATATAAATATAAATGTTAATATATATATATATATATATATATATATATATATATATATATATATATATATATATATATATATACACACATATAATTTTTTTCTCTTGCATTGTTACCAAGAGGAGTTTACTTACTCCATACAAAATAGCGTAATATATGTTTAAGATGTTCAGTTTACATTTTAAATTATATTAATGCGTTATACAAATATAAAATATACTTAAAAATTATACGATAAAAGAAGTAAAACAAAAATAAAAACGCAACAATACAAGAATAGAAAAATAAAATAACATATTTTGTACATAGAAGTAGAATAATTTATAGAATTTTTATAGATATACAAATAAAGAAAATTAAGCATTAAAGAAACAGAGATAAAATTTGACTAAAATAAATAAATCAGTAGATTCATACAATTAGTTTGAAATAAAATAAGCTAAAAAAAAAATCAATTAAAAATAAAATAAAATGAATATTTGTTATAATATAAATATATATAAATGTATCTAAGTTTTATTTTGAATGCTTTTTCAGCAGGATTTGGAGGGTTTCATGAAAACTAAATTACGGCTGTTAAAAAATGCATTAAATGAAAATTAATTTGAACGATATTGATTTTTCTACGTGTCAATATGTATGAATTTGTTGCTAAAAATATTATATTACATGGCACACTAGACGACGAATAATATATGCTTAGTACGTGTATATAGAGAGGAATAAATTTCTATATGACCCCACGGGGCTCACATACAACGCGTCACCGTCAAGCCTCGCTAATAATTTGATATCCAGCGCTGGATGATTTCAAAGGTAGAGCGTTCAAAACAACGTGTGTGCTGTTGACACATGATTATATTCCGACATTCCTTACCATGATTGATGGTTTGAGTACTTGCGGTGGCCTGAGTGACATTTAGTGACGGATGAGGGCCGATTCCCATGTTCCAGGTCGATAATCAGCTATATACGGAGCAATTCCTTTAAACTAAAAATATTATAAAAAGTATTAAAGCTTTTTTTTTTTTTTTTATCTTCCCCGATTTTATTTTGAGTGAATGTTGCAATAAACTAATCAATTTATATTCACATTTATAGCATATCAAACATTTTCAAGCATGAGGAAAAAAATATTCATCGTTATATCTTAACGATTGGAGACCCTAACTCCAAATCATTTTTTAAAATACTTCTTTGTATTGTATCCGAATCGAAGTAAAAACAGCACATTTTTATAACATTAGAAAGCCGTAAATCCAAAGATTAGACCCTAATATTTGGTTTTAGGGCTTTCTAATTTTAACAATACATAAATATATTTAAAACAAATGATTTGGAGGAAGATCCTTTTAGCTAATGACGGCATTATACCTATACCAAGAAATCCTACATACTGCTCCTTTTCAACCTGCACTTGATGTCTTGAATATTTGTTTATGTTTTTTCTGTATCTATTTGATGCGGTCTAAGAAATTACTGATAATTAATTGTGACTATCAGGATCCATACAATGGCAATTGCTTGACGTGATTTAGCCATAGCATTAGAGTCGGAAAAATAAGATAAAAAGTTGAAAAAAGAAGAGGCCCGGTCCCTGAGTGAGCCACATATTTTATGAAGCGCTCTCAACACTACGCTGATGTCTGTGCCATTATTGTTTAAAGCTCCAACTCTAACACGCTCTCATAAAGGTTGATTGAAATGTCTTAAAAAAAAAAAAAATTCTGGATGGACTGGGAAGTTTAATTTTGTCAGAATCGTATTTTTTACTCCCTTCGTTGAACAGAATATATCATTCCAGGTGAAACTTTTCTTGTTCTTGGTTGTTGTTATTCTTCAAAGTTTAACATTTCAGGCATAAATAATAGCACCTTTCCAAAAAAAAAAAATGTCAGGATTAATGGATCTTGTGAACATTTATACATCATAATCCTAAATCAGTTGGAGTACTATTTGAGAAGGAGCCTAGAGAGACTATTCCGGACTGATATATAGCCCGATAAACGGAATAGTTCTCTCGGGTCCTGGCCAGCTGCTCCAGAAGGAGAAATAACGATTCAGAAGTAGTAAAAACTTTGCCGCCATCCCGGGAGAACTTCTGTCTGCAGTGAGTCATGTCCGATGGCAACTTGCACAAAGACTGGACGGATTAACCGAGAGTGGCTCATAGTTTTTTTTTTCTGTTTCATGGCCGCTTTCGCTAGTCTTACAGAAATCATGCGATTATTTTGCCCATTTATTATTATTTTGAAGTTTTACTTCCTAGTTTCTAGATTTTCACAACTCTCTCTCTCCTTTGAAAAAAACTCTTGTGTGTATTGAACCTGCAATTATATCGTCCCTAACATGCCCAACTATCGATTATGCAAAAATGCGGTTTTCATATTCTTCACTTTCAAACGCTGTAGTTGAGGCACGCATTGTGGCAGTCTTGAATTCCTAACCTCCAAATGACACAAGGCGTCAACCCTTGACGACTAGGAATTCAAGAGTATTCCACAATACCTGCCTCAACTAGAGCCTTTCAAAATGACGAATATGAAAATCGGATTTTAGCATATTCGATAGTTGGACACGGTAGGAACGATATGATAGACGCCCATAATTATATATCAGTAGAGATAATGAGGAATCCTGTATGTTAATATGGCATGAAGAAAGTAAGTTAGTCCTGGGTTACTTTCCAGCTTCTGGAAAATGGTCTACATAAAATTTACTAACTTCTACAGAATAATTGCTTCTTTACTTTCCTTTAGAGATCAGTCATCGTCAGCGGCATAGACAGAGAAGGGTCTAGAGGGGCCGGACCTCCCCCGAAATCACAAAATACTTTTACTTATTCTTATTTGTAAACAAATTAACTTAACTACTAATTAAATTAATAACTTAATTATGAGCCACTTACAAATAAAATACAATAAAAAGCCTTAAATATAATGAACTAGTTCCTCTTAACGACGTAGATTGGAAAAGAATATAATATTATATATTTCGTTGGCGTCTCTTCTTTTCTGCCTATTACGAATATGAACTTCCTGAGAAAGTGAAATCCTCAAAACAACGTAAATAAGAAAATTCTGCGGAAGCTCATAAAAAAAACTTCCTTTTGTCTGTAGATATTAAGTTTTTTCATTATATGATCTGCAGTGTCTCATAAAATACAAATATATTAAACAAATAGAGTAATAACGATTGTGAAATCAAACAAATGGTGAAAAATAAGGCATTTTAATGGCTTTATGTTTTGTAAAAGAGGACCGCATACTTCTTAAGTTATAAAACTAACTATACGAATTTAATAAGCATAAGAGGATCAATAGAATAACTATTTTCACTTTAGTAACTAAACTAAAATATAATAGAAATAAATAAATAGAAGTAAAGAGAAGAGATCGTTTTCTTTTCAGCAAGTTATAACGATGATCAAGATTGAATGTTATGATTTTATGGGATAGTTGTGTAGTAAACTGTCTACTAGACATTCTGACAATTAAGATAGCGGTAAAATATTACAAACCTATTGAATGTTGTATCATAAATAACACATCTTGCATCCCCGGTTGGGATGGTTTTCTTTAAAGCAGATACTTGGTTGGACCCCTCCGAAACAAAATACCCATGCTAATGGTCATCGTGGATTTTCAAGGTCATTAAAATATAGAATGCGATGAGCAGAGCACAAAACGAGAATGGGCAACGTTTAAATATTCAATAAGCTTCTCAATCAAGTTACGCAGTGGAGATTTTTAGTGCTCCCGCGATTTGCTAATACTTGAACAAAGAGGCTACAGGAAGCTGGGTCGGAACTAGGATATTTTCCAGGTGTGAAGTTTAATTTTGACGCCCCATCTTTCACCAATAAAAGTCAACAATGTTTTAAGTAATATATATGTTGAAATAAATATTATCATCTCATAGTGCTAACTCAATTTATTGACTGAATTAAGGTCATAGCAATAAAAAGAATATTAGTAAATATTTTTTACTTAGCCTAATAATACAATTTCACTCTAAATTTGCCGCCCGCGAAATCCTGCCGCCCGGGGCAAGTGTCCCTTTTGCCCCTGTGTAGTTCCGGCGGAATATGCCCCTGAAGGGTTCCTCAACCACCCTCAACCACAGAGAAGATCCTAGATTGATATATCATAAAATAGAATAAAAAATAAAAAATAAATAAAATAAATAAAAATAAAAATAAATAAAAAATCTGCATACTTCGCATTCCTATACTGTTCTTGGGTTCGGTGGACTGTTTCATAGGAAATAGTTCAGTGGTTCAGGAGGGTTTGGAAATTTGGAGCACTGACAACAATTCAACTCATTAAAAAAAAAAATCATTTAGTTGGATTTAATTGTAAAACTAATTAAGTAACTTCGTTGTTAAAAATGTATGTGTATGTTTAATTTTGAAAAGTTGATAGTTTGCATCAGCCAGTGACACTGTCCTCACGCATCGTCCTTCATTAGTCAATGAGTCCACATGAGTACAATGAGTAGGCATTGAGGTATTATCCTTTAGGATACCATCTACCTGAAATAATTATTACTGCCATTATCGGCCTACTAAAGATGGACAGTATTTCTATAATTTATATTTGTTTGTAAACCCGATCCAAACAATGCTCACGTCAATCAAATAGCCATAATTTTAAATCCCACTTATATTACTTTAATTGAATTATAATCACTGCAACCACTATATAAAAAGTATATAATTAATTATAAAGGTACGTCCATGAAAGTTACTATGAATCTGCTAACTTCCGGTCAGCTCACTTTTAATCAAGGCATTGAGAAAAATATATCAACAGTCTTGACCTAGCAATATAATTTCATAGTCTTTAATCACCTATAATCATCACTAAAATGTTCATATTGTCCTTTTCTAAAAACTAATTATGCTGAAATACCTTATTAAAATATGGGGTTAGGAAAATATTGTTGTGTTGATAATATTTTAATCCAATAATAATAATGCATAAGTGATTAATGGGGCTAAAAATGCTTTCTTTGACTCCTTATTGTAATAAATGGATCGCCCTGAAACGAACGCTTATGAAGAAATGTTTTGGCAAGGGTTCCTAATAGCCCGGACACGAGCTGAAAGCCGCCGCCTGGCAATAGAATAAAAATAAATAGCCTTTAGGAAGGGGGGAGGCCAAGACAAAGGGGGTGGCCGGTAAATATTTACTATGGGGCGGCTCTGTTCCCTGCGGTAGGAGCAATAATTCAACTCCTACGTGACTTCATTCCGTCCTTTTGCGGTCTCACTCGCACGCTCATTTAAAAAATGATGGTGAACTAGGTTGAGTGCAGAGTGTAAATATGGTAGCTGATCCCTCGGGAACTCTCCCACGATAGGTCGGGCTTCGCATACTATCTGTGTCAGGGGGAAATTTACCGCGGCAAATCTTATTTCCTAGGTGTCTCTCCAGCATTGTGGAAGCTTCAGTTAGGAATGAACCCTTGGCGCTAGATCACTAATAGATCTCAATCTATTAGTGATCTAGCGCCTATTCATAGCGGTCTGGATTCGATTCCCATCTGAGTTGAATAAAATATTATTTCACAGTGATCCCGCGAAATTAATATTCGAAAATACTACCATAAAATACTTCAGGGCTCGAACCTAATTTTGATAAATAAGAATAATTTTTTTACTGAGAAAAACTGTTTTGATAACCAAATATTACAATCCGGCTCAAACTAGGGAATCACGTAATAGAGATAAAAAATGAATTCATTCAAGGTATATTTATAGAAAATATAATTAAACTAAACACTATCGAAAAAAAAAATTAAAATTAGTGTAATAAAAATGGAAAAAAAAATGAAACTTTAATATTAATAAATGAGTAAGATATATTCCTTTTAATGAATAAATAAAAATGGGCAGACTTTGTTTTCAATCAATTATATACCTTAACCTCTGTAAATGATATTATAATGAAATTATTGCAGTGTGTACAAACATTACTTACATCAAAAGAAGATAGTAGAAACTTTTTAAATGTTTAATATCTTTATTTACTATAAATAAACTAATAACATATTGATGAATTGTAGAATAATATTATGAATAAACAAATAATATTTAGTTTATGTATGTGATTTACAATTTGTAGAATAGTTGTTTTGTAAGAGCTTTCCTAGAAACTTTTTAAACCAAAATAAGTAAAATAACTGAAAACGAATGAATTGGAGTTAATAACATAATAATTTTCAATAACATTACATATTGAAATTTATCTTTATCTCTCTATAAATTAGTTATTTAAAAAAAATAGTTTTTGGCATGTGGAAATGTATAATCAAAGAGGATGTTTAAGATAAAGAAGTATAATATATTGTCTTTTCGTAAAATTATTATCACTGCAAAAGAAAATCGTTGGGAGAGAAAGGAACAAAACTAGAATTAATATTATTGTAATTATGAAAATAAAGAGCTCTTTTAGAAATGTTGCTGTTGATAAAAGGTCGCACAATATGAAAGTTTCGGCGGGATGGATGATAGGAAGAAGTCTTTTAGGCTTTCAATACAACAAAGACGTATTGTCTTGGCGGCTTTCCGCTCCTCAGAATGCTTGAGTTATGAGACTCAGCTAATTGAGGAACTTAAGTAATAACAGGCTTGGGCTTGAGTTCTTAGCTGAGTTCGACACCAATCGTCTTCGGCTTTACACTCGCTCGGAAAATTATTGTTCTCACAGATTGGGGATTAATTTTTCACTTGAAATTGATAGGGTGGAGCAAGCAATATTGCTAACATTATTGCGAACCATACAATAAATGTAAGCCCTAACCACATTGTACAAAACTTTGTATTTGGCTATATCCAATGTTATTTGTCCAATGTAGAATGTCATTTTTCTAAAATCGCAGATCTACAAAATGTAGAGACACACTCAAACATACCATAAAACAAAAAACAAACAAATTGTGTAGATAACTGTTTCTATTAATTTATTTTGCTTTTACAAAATTATCCTGAAATTCCTATACAATAACTCTTATAAAAAGTAAGTATGTATTTCTGGAACACGGATGTAACTGCACTATGTCATATTAAACAACTTTTCAGTTGAATAGTTTTAACGTACTTTAAATCTTTTTATACTCCGTGATAAATTATATTTCTGCCAAAAAGGTTATAAGACTCAATTTTATACGTAATATATAACCAATGAATAATTTTATAATCCAACTAATTTTATAAAATTGTATCAATATTGAGATATTGACTGAAAAAAATAATGTTTCTGTTACTTGGTTGTAGTTATTTATTCTTCTTTTGTTATGCTAACTATTATGTTAACTACTTTTCAATAACTTGCTCCCATATTTATGTTTTAGTATAGTTTTTTTGTTTAATGTTTCAATTTTTTATTTTTCCATTGGGTATGCTTTAATTAACATTTATTATATACACATTCTAGGCATCAACAAATAAATCTTGGTCAATTGTCCAATTGGATCTAAATTATCCAATTGGAGCCATCTGATAAAATATAGGAAAAAAATACATTTTATAAGTAATCACCTTTTTCATGCATTCATTCATCTGTATTATTGTATTTTAATTATAATTTTACGTGCATGTTGTCTTTAAAGAGTTAGCTTTATCTGACCCTCAATCCCCAAGAATATTTGGGAATAAGGTCATTATGGAAGCATTATGAAAAGCAGATAGTGTTGGTGGCGATGAGCGATCCACACAGACAGAAAGCACCAAAGACCAACTATAGAATCGGCTGAGAGATCAGTTTTGATAATAGGGCTTTAGAGTTCGGTAGGGATTTGGGTCCCTAAGCTCGCGGAGCATTGTGAAACCGCATCCAGAACCCGTTATTATCGCAGTTATGCTTCTGATCGGGTTTCGAACCCGCACCAGAACCTTATCGAATCGACAACAATGGCCCAGCCTCTCCGCCCAGTGTCGGCTAATCGGATCAAAGGAGTATATCGCATTATATACAGCTATGCTCGGCGAGTCCTTTGTCATTCATATTTGTCATTCAACCTATACAACCGATTCAAAAAATACACTCTGTAATTTATTTATGAAGAAAATCATGAGCTGTACAATACCTTGGCCCATGCAAAAGCAGGTCTATTTAACGCATCATGCAAAACGGATTTCCAAAGACACTAGCTGATTTGCATTACAGTTTCTTTTGTTATTATAATTTACTATCTATGATGTAATATACTGTGATTGCACAACCACATTTTTTGCATAACTAACTATATACGTTGAGCAAAAGAGTTTCACAATAAAGATATAAATATGTATCCAAAAGGTTTTTATAATTTTTATAAACTGTTAAAATACTTCTTCCTTTTTTAATTTGGTAGCGTATTATCTGACTTGTAATGAAAAACAAAATATATTTACCTTCAAAACCGCTTAGAAAATTTTTACTCTTTATTCTTTTATAATATATTTGCAACTTTGTTGCAGCTGATCTTATGCATTTTGGTTTGGTTTTCTTCGTCTTCCTGATGGTTACAATATTTAATATTAGCAGCGAAGCAGATCTCTGGCCTGCTGTCTTTTTAACCTGCGTTAAGATCCACCGAGTGAGTAGGGGGAAGAAAGTTATTATACGAGTGGAATAGGCGTGCGCAGCATTCTACATTAGAGAGTGCACAAACCATAATACCGGAGCTGTCCTTTCATACTTCCCAGTCAGGCGGGGTGTCCGGAGATATCCTTTACTCCCCTAGAAATTTTTAACCAAAACTTTAACACTCTTGGGTTACAAAAGATATAAGACTGGGCTATTCCCACGTGCCTTTAAACCTTTGGCACCCCACGTGCGCATGCCTAGGTTGATTGTGACTGGAAGATTGAATTGTGACATATCCGTCCTGCACATCACATGCTCATGTCGTTGGGTACGACTTGATTTGAAATATACCAGAGTGCGTTAGCAATTTGTCGATGAATTTTGGATTGTATTGTTTGAATTTTATTTATGTAGATGCGTTTCGCTGGATCTCAAGTTTTGCTCCGTATGTTTGAATAGGTCTTTTATGTAAATAGTTATAATTTTGTATTATGCTTTGTTTGATTATCTATATTTTTTTATAATCGTGTTATTGTTATATGGACACCTTAATAAGAGTAGTTTCTTCATTATTTAATGACCAAAAATTCCAAGCTGAAATGAGCTAATGAATTATTCAAGACAAAGCGTGTAATTTCTTGCGTCCTACACGAAATAAAAGTCAACTCTCACAGGCTTGAATCGAATCTGACTTCGGCTTAGAGCGTATCAAAGTTATATACCACTTTGGATTAAAAAAATAAATAAAAATAATTTATTACGCAATCAGTGGTTTAGTTATTATAGCAAGGTGATCTTTTTTTTTTTTTTATTTTTTTTATTTTACTTTCGTTTATTATGAGCTACTCCCAGCCATCATAGATAATTTATTTTAAAATATTTGTTATGCCTATAAACGAATCTCTTCAAACGTTTATGTATTACCATATTGGTGTGGGTACAAAATAGACTCTGGGTAGGGCTAAAACTTAATCCTTATATACAACAGACTATCCGTTACACTATAATAATACCTTCTTGTATTTACTCTGATCTAAATAAGTACATAATAAAATAAGTACATAACTAAGATCTTTTAGTCCACTTCATTTCATTCTTCTAAGGGTATTTTTGGGCGAATATGTGCCACGTCAATGTATTTAAATAATTAATTTTAGAATTGAATTAATTTCATTCTAATATTTTACATAAATCTAACAAGACTTTGAAATAACCAAATATAGCAGTTGAAAAAGAGTTTGAGAATTTTCCTTGGAAGAGCGGGAGGAGCCTAGACCAACTGCCAAAGCTCATTAGAGGTTCTTTATTAACCGTGTCCGCCGGCCCTTCTTCGGGGTCCAAGCCAGATAATTTTAAGGGGCTCTTCAAATTTGGACTCGGACCAAAATGGTTTGGCTCCCCCGAAGCAAAACCTTTTTGTTTTTCTTAGAGGAAGTCTGGGTCTAAGCTTCCGTTTTACGGGGCAAGTTCAAGCCTATAAAGTTGTCAGGAAGAGGAGCTAATAAAGCCGCTCAGACAAAAACCCGGCCTAAAATGTGGAATAGCCTCCCACACTTCCCCTCAACGACTGCTAAATTATGGCGGTGCTCTTTGTGACCGCCCCACGTGTCTCGTCAATTGACCAACCCAATTTATTCGGCTTCTACCTTTTGTTTTAATTTTACGTGAATCGGATCCTGGTGACTATTTAATTCATTGAAGTTTGTTCGCCATTGGAACGAAAATAATCCCCTTTTGTTCGAATGAATGAATTACTCATATCTTAAATACGATTACATAAAAATTAAATATTATTTTTACCTACTCGATGAAGCTAGGATAATCAATTGAATTGGAATATAGGAAATGTTTGGGCGTGCGATAAAGAAAGAAACACACAGTACCATAACATTCTTCTTACCCAACTACAAAACCGCCCATTATCCAACTTCAATTCATGTCTTCTGCCCACTCCCGCCATATCCGTTCTCGGCCTTCAGATTTATACGCAATGGCCCACCGATCCATTACTTTTAATAGATCTTTCCTTTTCCGATCCTCATCCTTATGGAATCCTCAACCTCCTTCCACCCATCGCTCCAATACTCTTCCCTCCTTTGAATCCCGTCTATTCAGTCACTTCCTATCCATTTAGTTCCAAAAGAATTATAAATAGGTATTCCTTATTATCAAATAAACTTAGTACCTAATTATGTATCAACAGATTTCCAAAGCGTTTGTACTTTTTATTTATCAGAACTTCATTCTCCTTAACGATATTTATTTGATTTTTATTAATGTTTGAAATTTATTATTGTTTAAAGACTTGAAAGTTTTTAAATAATTCGGAATAAATAATTTCGGAAATAAGAACCATCTAAACCCAAATGTTTGGGATTAGCGATGACTAGTGGTTAGTGATTCGTACGCTATCCATCTCCACTACTTTAAACGCTAATTTCATTCGCCGCAATGCATCATATAAATTATATTGTGGTTGTAGAAATTTTCCGGTTGACATCCTAATTCAGTACAAAAATTCTATGCAATACTTTATTTTCAAAAACCGTAAGGCGTTGTTATATTATAATAATTTGTTTATTTAATGTATGTTTTTAAGTTGCTCTGCCCACAAATATTTGGTACTGAATACATGCCCAAAAATATATAGCATATTATAAGACATAATTTTAATACTTTTTTTTTTGTAAATACTGAATTTTTGAAAAAAGATTCAAAAATAAGCAACTCAAAATATAGTTTGAATTGCTTATTTTTGATTTTTTTTGTGTGTTTGTAAAACTGAGGATGAATGTATAACATTCGAAACTAGTTTTTAATAAAACAAATTTATAGAAGTGGCAAATAATTTATCAATCTCTAATTACTTTGTTACTGTTATTATTGTCCTTAATAAGAACAGATCGTAATATTTCACATTAAAAACTGTTTATATCTCTCTAAGGCTTTATATTTTCTTAGTTTCCTTGGTGTATCAATCATAGGAAGTTGATGTACGGTTCTTTTAGTGTTTCTTTTTCTCTCAAATAGACATAAAATCTTTAACAAATTTGTATATATATATATATATATATATATATATATATATATATATATATATATATATATATATATATATATATACAATTGAGAGATTATATTATAACAAGTTATATATATATATATATATATATATATATATATATATAACTTGTTATAATATAATCTCTCAATTGTTACAAATGCCTTATCGAGATAGTCTGGTTCTCTCTACCGGTTTACATTGACACAAAGCCCCTGTTGAAATAGTTCCATCCACATTTAATTGGGACTGTAATTCTACCCGGATTTGGATGGTTCTGTTTTAGCTTAGATCCTCGTTAGTTCCCTAATTGCGCTTTTAGTATTCTTATAGTCTACAAGCTCTTAAAGGGCTGGAAGTTCTCCACGAACTAACTCAGCAACTTATATAACTAAGTATGAAAGCAATTAGTGATTTGGAACGGCATGTAATGGAGTCATAAGAAGACTTTTTCGAGGGGAAAAAAAATATTGATTCGAGTAGCAAAAGCTATTTAATTTCAAAAAGATGTATTATAAACATATCTACCTACGTACCTAAAACATCAAGTAATAGTGATGAAATATTATAAGTAATAGCATTTAAATTAATGCTTTGGTGGATCTGTGGAATCATTTTAAGCATTTAAATTTTAAATTTAGTTCATAAAAATATTTTATGATATAACATTGCGCATATATATATATATATATATATATATATATATATATATATATATATATATATATATATATATATTATTTTATTTTTTTATTTTATTTTTTTTACATCTTTTCCTTACATGGTAACCCCACATAAGGACCGTTTATTATTTTATACATGCTCCATGCCTTAGAGGCATACTACATGAATGGTACGAATGATCAATATACATATTCAGTGAAGTTTCATACATCAATACAATTCAAGCATTCAATTGAAAATAAATAAGTAATAAAACAGAAAATATATAACGAAAACAAAACAAAAACAAAACTAAATCAAACAAACAAAAAAAAAAAATAAAAATTAAGTAAAGCCAACAAGAAATCACCTACGCTGCCCATTTTTGGTCAGTGAGTCGAAGTCTATATTTTGAATAAATTTAAGTAAGTCTGTCTTGAATTTAGAAAGCTAATTTTGTTCTGTTTCAGGCCATTGTGAGAATTATTCTTTTAATCAAATGAAAACGTTGCTTGTCAAATAATTTACTATCATAAAGTATATGTCTAAAATTTTCGATTTGTCCGTCTTCTTCGCATAAGTCTGTTTGTATAATGTTGAACCGTTTGAGATATTGTTTTGTGTTTCCATGTTCTGTCAGTAGCTGCGTTAGTTTGTAACCATTACTGTGTATAGTTCTGTAATTTTGTAATGTAATATGGGGTATAAATCTGTGTAAGCTAGGTGATTTGGATGAGGTCACCCATATTTGATCCCATCTTTTAACCAAATCAAGTTGCAGATCCCTTTTTATGTTTGAAAGCGGTATTTGATGGTATGATGGTAATAAATCACTTTATGCCGCTTCTTTTGCAAGGTAATCGGCCCGTTCATTACCCTCAACTCCTGAATGTGCCTTTACCCATTGAAGAGTCACTGATTTCCCTATGTTTTGAATTTCTATTAAATTTTGTCTAATTTGGTCAGTCAAATGGTCATGAATGTCGGAATTATTTACAGAGTCCAGTAAAATTTTGTTGTCTGTATGTATAGTGATGTGTGTGTTCGTTTTTAGCGGGTCGTTACTGATGTATTCAGTCACTTTTAGCACAGCACATTTTTCTGCCTGGTTATTCGAGCAATAGGATTCCAATTTGTATTTTTGTTCCACATTGCTTCCATCTGGTGCTTGGAATAACCATGTACATCCAGTATTCTCTCTGTCCTTACTACCGTCTGTATAAACATCAATGTTTTAGGTGACCTGAGTAGCATATTGTGGTCTAAATTTAAATTTGCTGCTGGGTGTAGCGAAAACATGCAGTCAGTGATTCTGTCCATTTTGTCTAGAGTCACGTCTTTATTACCTGTTTTTCCTTTCCTAATCTTAAATAAGGTCGTACGTTCCTCAATTTTTAGTTGGATTGGCAAAAGTCCTATCAATAGAACTGCGGCCTCATATGATAGGGTACGAAAACCCTTACATATTTTAATTGAAATTAAGCTTTGAAGCCTCTGCAACTTCAACAAATTTATCTTACGTTGAACACCTGGATGCCAAACATGTAAAGCGTAGAGCACTTAGGAAGTACTTTATATATATATATATATATATATATATATATATATATATATATATATATATATATATATTTTATATTTATAAATATATGATAACAATCTATGAATTTATTTATGCTTCTTTGTCAAGTGATGCAGGCTACAAAGAACAGAGAGTCCTGAGATAAGCTTTTCATTTATCCTACTCTGGAAATATATGTTTTATATATATATATATATATATATATATATATATATATATATATATATATATATATATATATATATATATATATATGTAACTCTTTCATTAATAATATTAGATGTTTTGATAATGATGAAAAAAAAGAAAAAGTTTTACACCCATCTAAAGAAATAAAGAGAAATACTTTAAGTCACTGACAGCAGAGAAGAGAATTAGCCAAGTTATTGTTTGAAAAAAATCAGGCAGGTTCCAACCAAATTCTTGTTCGTCCTAATAATACTTGAAACAGGAAAATAATACTATTATAACTGTCTCTGCATTGAAAGGGTAATAATAAAGTTTTGAATAGTATAGTCAAGTTTAATGTATTAGTTAGGTTAAACAAAAATACATCAGTGTATGATGAAATACTTTGGATTGATGTACTATTCATTTGTTTAGTCAATTTCACACTGATGAAGAGAGATGTGCTATCTACGGTCTCCATTTATATGGTTTTATATTTTCCCTGATGGCTGAATTGGCGAAACGTTGATTGGTTAGTTATTCACTGATATTTGATAATTTTTCAATAATAACCACAAAAATAAATATCACTGCAATCCATGAAGAGTCTTGGGGTTTTGTGTTCAGTACTATTCTATCAATAATAAAATACCGTTTATTAGCCAAGCATTATGGGAGCAGGTAATCTAGAAAGGATTATGTCCAACCTCCAGGAATCCCTCTTTACCCACTAAAGGATCAGGCTGATTGACTCCAGCATCAATTTTCAACTGAGTATAAAATAGGTTTTCTGGTGCAAGCAGGATTCGAACCTCTGCTAAAGCGGTACCTGGGTCTGGGATTTAAGAATTAATTCCACTGAGTTGCACCATCTCTACAATATTTATTAGATCGTGAATAAAAAGTACACCTAACTAGGTTACACAGATGCCAAATATAAAGACGATCCAAATAGGGATAACAAATATCTTCATTTGCAAAACACACTATTTTTTTTTTATTTCTGTACACAAATTCCTTACAAGTTTTTGGTTTGACATTCTGAATATTAAATCTTTTTAAATATATACAGGAATTTTACAAAAATTTAACTCTGCACGGTATCGAACACATTAGAGCCGATACACCTCTTCGTGAGGACCGTGCTTTAGCTCCTCTGGCTTCTAAATACAAAATGGAGATGATGGATAGTTGAGTGTATTTATTGTAACTGCATAACAGATAATCAGGAAATCAGACAAGATGGCATAAAAAACATAACGATTGAATCTACTTTATTCTTTTCCTTTATTAATCCTCATTTTTACACTATGGTTATTCACTTTTTGTTTATATAATTCTTCATTTTTTTTTAATTATATACATAATTATATATTCACTTTCCCCTTTTCTACCATTCTTACTATTATTTATTTTCATAAATTTCCCTCGTTACTTTTTTTATTTGACTTTGTTTATATCTATCAGATCTTGTACCTCTGACTTATTTTCAGCTCTCAGGATGGTGAAATATCAGCTTTCAATAATAAAAACCTAATGTTGATGTTTTGTTTTTTAAAATACCTTGGCTGATTTCCTTATCCAGTTAATACATGGTATTCGTTGTCCAGAAAGTTAATCAAGATTTTTTAAATAAAAGATTGTATAACATAAAGTAATGGAAAGACAAAGTATGATATATTATATTACATTTAAATACAATGGGAAAAATAAACGGTTTAATTCGGAAAAGAAGAGTAAAAGTGGGTTGAAAAGTCGAGGCGCCAATGTAATTAATTGAAGATGCTATCAGAATAAGAGTATAACCAAGCTCGATGAGCCGTAACTGGAATCGCTTGCCTGGAGAAAGAAAATAAGATTGTTTTTCAGAGATTTATCGGAGCTAAATGGGGAAGAAGGAGATGGATGCCGCTTCGCCAGAGATGGATTGAACATGTGCCGCGGATGTTCTCAACGGCCATCTCAATCCCATGTCTTGTAATCCGGGGTTGGCAAAACGGCCGTTGTCCACAAAATATTGAGTCGTTCCGCAATGTCTTTTCCTTCATGGTTTATTCGTACAACGAATGTTATGTCAAAGTAAACAGAATCGCACATTGTTTTTTTTAATTAGAATGGAATTTATATTACTGTAATTCACTCTACGTTATAAATAAATAATTATTTGTCAACTTTAAGGCATTTCAGGATGCAAGACAAGGCATAAATAAAAGGTTAGGCTAGACATCGCACTCGATCACTATAAAATCTGTGTTGAAACGGTATTCCACTTTTTAAATCTAAGCTTTATAATTTATTTCATTTTATTTTTAACCTCAATATTAATGTAGATTTTTACAATAGCGTCATGGTCAATCTCCTTTTACTGTATAGATACAGATTTAATTCAATAAATTATATTTATTTAAATATAAACATTAAATTTCTATAAATAATTTATTATTTAAAAAATAATAAAAAAATCGGACTAGGATTATTTTTTTCTAAGTATCTTGAAGCCTGTATTCCTGTATCAAAATACAACCTCAAATTTTGAATATAGTTAATTCTTTTTTCTCGGCCTTTACAAAGGTTTATTATTGAAAATAATAAACAAAAAATATCTAAAATAAATTGAAATATCTCAAAAATAATAATAAACGTCATAAAATGGTAGTCAACATTTTTTTAATTTATAGATCTGCAATTATAATAGGGTGGCAAGTAAATCTGCCGTTTGATTAATATAATTGATTATGGCAGTGACTTTTAGATAAATTACCAATTGGTAGCACTCTAATATCAGTTATGTATAAGATGGTACCAGGCTCATCTTTTCAGAGACTTCGGTAGAATATCGGAAATTGACTGGGGAACTAGATTAGAAACTAGATAATTAATATAGTGATAGAATTTTTAATTGAAGGATAATTATTTCGCGCCAAATCTGAAAGATAAGGAAGAGAAAAATCTCAAAAAATTGCGAGCGGCTGCTTAACTGAGTTGAGTTGCTAATCCGCTCAGCACACTGATCAATCGAACAGACAATATTAAAACAAAAAGAGAGTGAGGTAAATAATAATATTTATAAAATATAATTGCATATAATACAATAAATAAGATTTACAATTTATTTAAAATATAATAAGGAGAAGCGATGATTTCAAGGAGAATTTCTGATTGTAAAGATGAATTCGAGAAAAATTTGATGGATTAATATTCTCCAAAGCCCAATATCGTGTATCTAGATAGATAGGATCGATTATAGCTATGTAGAGGTTAATTTAACCTTAAATTTTAAAGTGTTATAACAATTAATTAACAATTGTTTCGTGAACCTCGTTCTATGTTTTATAATTGTTGGGGAAAAATCCTCTAGAGTTCCATAGATTAAAATCAAGCCCACAAAAATGGCCTGAACATATTGATTTTTCTGTCTATAAATTAATAACTTTTTTTTTTTTAAACCAAGAATTAATATTGAAGCATGTATTTTTCAATAAATCGAAAATCCATTTTCACCCTGCTATATCTTACAAATTAAGCTATACCACTATCGGCAAAGGCTTAAATGTAGGGTTTGCCATTAAGGAGCATATTCCGATGACGTCCTCATTAAGATCCGATTAAGATAAACAGGCGTTTCTTGTATTGACTCTGCCTCGGTGGCTCCACTCCAGACGAGCCGAAAACGTTAACTAAACTCAATTTAAGCTCAGCTTAAGCCCGGCTTTATATACAGAACTGTCATTATAGCATAACACGCAAGTTGGGACTTGGCTTAAAGTTTGAGATTTCGGTCTCAAACAAGTTCTCTTAGCCCTACTCAATATTAAAAGATTAAAAAAAAAAAAAAAAAAAACCGTTCCGACGTTTATTATGATGCGTTTCTTTTTTTCTAAACTATTCCTTAATAAACATAGTTAAAAATTTTTAGTTTTTTTTTTAATTTCAACATTTTTTCTGTTATTTTTTTTTAGTATTTCCATTTATTTATCTATATTTTATTTACTTATTCTATTTTTTGGGGAGAGGAGAAATATCGATATTGCTATCATTCCTGAAACTTCCAAATTGGTAAGAATGACCGCAATTGAAACTTCTAGAGTCGAGGGATGAGGTCATAAAAAAAAAAATTAGAAATACTAACTAAAACCAAAAACATTGATGGCTTTCAATATAATGTCAAACGAGGAGTTAATGAAAAACAAACAAAGGTAAATAGTATACTTTGGTTTTTTTAAGAGTACGTTTTTTTTAAGAGTATATTTTTTTCTTCAAACACATTGGAATATTCATGAATCTGAGCTAATCCCCAAAATAATCCTTAATATTTTTTTTTAAAGTTAAATTGTGTAAGAGAAAAAGTGGAGCTAAGAAATATGAAGACTGACTGTAAAAGAAAATAAATTGTTGTTTTATTCAGGGGGATCCTAAAATGTATTAATTACCTAAGCGTAAACTTGAATTCTTTATTATTCAACCATTCTTACAACAAATTCTCTACCATAACTTGTCCAAATCTCTATTTTCAAATTGAACGGTGATTTAATTGGCCTTCCGTTTGAGAACTGATCTGAGGTACATACCAATTTACAATTTGCTTCATTTAAAATTTTTTTTTCTATTATAACCTGGTCATATATATTCTATATATATATATATATATATAGGGAAAAAATATTTCAAAAAGATGTATTATAGATACCTAAAACATCAAGTAATATTGATGAAATATTATAAGTAATAGCATTTTACGTGGAATCATCTGAAGGTTTTACTTTTTAAATTTAGTTCATAAAAATATTTTGTGATATAACATTGCGCAATATATATATATATATATATATATATATATATATATATATATATATATATATATATATATATATATATATATATATATATTTATTGTGAAATATTACGATCTGTTTTAATTAAGGACAATAATAATACTAACAAAGTAGTTCATTCACACCATATTCACAGAAAATATAAATTAATTAATTAATAGCAAAATAAATAAATAGTAAAACAGAAGCAAAATTAAAACTAATGTTAAATGAAAAGTAAAAAAAATCATCCTAGCACAGCCATACTTGTGTATATGTATATGTATAATACATATGGATGAAATTGAACATTCATTGCGAATATATCCAGATATATACATATATGCATTTGTAATTATTCTTACGTGTTTGGATAGGTCCTAATTAAAAATATAAGTTAATGAAAAACAAGATATCATTATCAAAACATCTAATATTATTAATGAAAGAGTTACATATATATATATATATATATATATATATATATATATATATATATAAAACATATATTTCCAGAGTAGGATAAATGAAAAGCTTATCTCAGGACTCTCTGTTCTTTGTAGCCTGCATCACTTGACAAAGAAGCATAAATAAATTCATAGAATTGTTATCATATATTTATAAATATGAAATATATATATATATATATATATATATATATATATATATATATATATATATATATATATATATAAAGTACTTCCTAAGTGCTCTACGCTTTACATGTTTGGCATCCAGGTGTTCAACGTAAGATAAATTTGTTGAAGTTGCAGAGGCTTCAAAGCTTAATTTCAATTAAAATATGTAAGGGTTTTCGTACCCTATCATATGAGGCCGCAGTTCTATTGATAGGACTTTTGCCAATCCAACTAAAAATTCATCCGAGAATTTTAAATTTATTGTTAAAGGATAATTGTAAAAGCAATGGAAATAAATTAATAGAAAAGCAAACCAAATGTCTTATACAAGTTTATATGAAATCCTCGAGTTTATTTTTGAAATCCTGGCGAGTATACAGCTCCACAAGTTCTCCAATCCTTTTTATTTTCGGTATCGGCTCGGACCCTACTGCCGGCCTAAGGAGCTAATAGAGTGGTGAGAAGGCTGTGGATTTAATTTGGGACTAATTGGCCGAGAGGGGGAGGGGGAGGGCTGTTTAAAAGAGCCCTCTCTCTTGCCCCCCTTCCACTCCTTCAACTTATTAAAGATAACGGCGAGCCTAATGAGCGATACCGTCTTCACTCTTCTGTCCTTCACGGTATTCCATTTTATTTTTTAATTGCTTTTAGCTGAAAGTGGAGTCTGTATTTTCCCTTTAGAGACCAATTACAATAGTCAATGCCAATTCGAAAACCTTTTTAATTTGAAGTGAAATTACACTTAACGGTGATTTTTATAATGGTAATAAGATTGGTGTGACGTGTTTTACAAGCTCGTCGTAAATACCGTTTAGCTCATAAAAATTTAAAAAGTGTATCTGTTATTTTATTTATTCTTTTTTTAATGCTTTTATTTTGTTTTTCTAATTGGCCCCTTGGCCTTTTTGATCTATGATTTGGAAATTTTAGGAGAGGAAAGCTTTGGGGTGTTAGGACTTTATATTATATTTCATATTAATCATCAGCTACTAGGTTGATACAAAAGTCTTTGCGCATTAATTAATTGCTGACATTAAAGTCCCCATTTGAATCCATATCCAACACTGATGTAAACAATGCTTATATCGTTGTTTACTTTGACTAACCCTTTATTTAATTATATATATACCAACTGTCTCTACCTTCCATTACATTTTATAAATTTCACTGATAACGCAGGAAGAAAAAATTGTCATTCGTGGTCGTCTAAGGCACTACTGGAAAAAAGGATTAAGTGCGAAGACAGCCGCTGAGGAAATTAGTGCGGTGGAAGGTGATTATATGGTGCATCGTAATACAGTAGCGTTTTGGTTCAGGCGGCTCAATTCTGGGAACAGCCTTCAAGGTAATGCATTGTTTGGTGGAATTATGAGGATGTTTTGCACTTTGATCTGGTTCCAGATGGCAGGAGTACTGACGTTTAACTTAAATGTGAACAACTCGAAAGAGCATATAGAGTTTTAAAAGAGGAGTCCCCTGCTTTGGTCCATCATATTAAATTGATGTTTCAGTAAGGCAATGCTCCTGTGCCCATCGTTCACTCTTAATCAAAGAAAGATTCTGAGAAATGGAGGCTGTAAGCATCTTACCCCACCCTCCTTACAGTTCTGACATTGTAATGCTTGGCTATGGTCTTTTACGGTCAATGGAACATTTTTTGAAATGCTGGCACTTCAAAAACAACAGGAATGTCGAATCAGGATGTGAGGAGTTTTCCGCCTTGAAAACCAAGGACAACCAAATTCAACTTCTAGTAGAAAGATGGGTTACAGTAATTGGCAGTTAGCGCCTATTTATGAATTTTGAAGAATAGTTTTAATCTGTAGATTTTGTTCTGAAATTTAAACAAAACTTATTCTATGCACAAAGACTTTTGTAACAGCCTAGTCTTTGAAATATTATTAATTTCAAAATTTTACCTTAGGCTGTCCTAAGAGTTTTGTCATCTTCCTGCCGAAGTCAATGTTGACACCTGAATAGGGTTCGCCGTGTGCTGGAGACTGTCAAAGAAGCTATTAGGTCTACTTTTGTCTATTTATTGTGATAAATTTTGTCCTATTTGGAAGGTTGAATGTTCAGGGTAATATCTCAGTATTTGTTCCTGTAGTGTATAATATCTTACAATGCTTCTCAGTACCCTATTCCGAAATTTCTGGGAGTCTACTGGCGTTTGAAAATATTTTTAAGCCCTCGAGTTCCGTACACGAAATACGGTCTTTGTATACTCGTAAATGTAAACGTAAATCATGAGATTGAGGCCTGTTCCTGTCTGAGATTTGGTGACCCGTTCCTTAGAAATATCCAAAGGTTTATTTTATATTTTATGAAAGATTAGCCGCGGACCACCTATGTGCCCGGTTGCACCGACTGAAGTTAAATTTAATTTTACTAACTTTTGTTGATCACCGGTTAACAGAATTTTCGTTTACCAACTTTGATTAGCCTTAATACCCGGCTAAGTAATCATGGTTAGCTAATCGATTTTGAGATTTCGATTAATTCCTTAACCAATTTGAATCTAACATTTACGAATGGTTAGTTTTCACTACAAACAAATCGTTTGTGTTCAATTACACAGATATAGACAGTTTACCATTTATTTAATTTGATTTTTTCTGGAAATATTGTTTTTGTTTTATACACAAGAAATCAATGTCAAATGGATATGAATTTCTCTGAAGAAAATTCGTCACCAGATGTAGAACTCGCCAATCTGCTTCCTAAAAACAAATTGTACGGAGTGAAATTCCGTTTGATGTTTATGATAAATCCGAATTTAAATTAAGATATGGACTAAATAATCAGTTCTCCATTTGATAGACATTTTTGCTATTGATGATTTGGTATTTCATAAAAACAGAAATATGCCTTAGTGATAACTTAGTAGTGATAAAAGTACTAACACAGTTAGTAATAACTGTGATATATTCTGCTACTAGGATTTTCCATCAAGTTCTAGAAGACAAATTAATGTATTAAATCGGCAATGTGCAGAATCATTGCACGGAAGAATCTTTTCCTGGTGTAACGCCACAAATAGGTTTTTAACCTTGTTAACCTAGTTAAATCGGGGTTAAAAATTACTTGGAGTACGTGTATCCAAACTTTAACTATGGTTGTTTTAACTAGAGCTAGTTAATAGGGAAAGCTAACTTTAATCAAGATTGTTAGTGCAACCGGCCCTATAACCTGATCAAAAACTTATGAACAAAAGTGAACCAGTACTTGTGGGGGATACAAGTCTGGAATTCGTATGTTTCCCAATATTCAATGGGAATCGAACCCACACTGCTTCCAACTGAGCATTCTGCGATTCTGATTCCAAAATTATATGCATAATATAGTACGTTGTAGGATAAATAAGGACCACATTCAATAAAAAATAATGATTAAATATTTATAAATAAATAAAATATAAAGTTATAATGATCCCGAAGGTTCGAGACCAACAACATTAAGAACCTTTCCCTACATAAATCACTTCACTCAACCTCATCAAAATCAAACACTTCAAGGTCAGGCCTTATATAATACTCTCTAAATAGTTAGAAATAGTAATTCTTACGTAAACTGTAATAATCTTTTATACTTATGAAATATGCTAACATCAATTAATAAAATAACAAATGGTTTGTTTTTTATTTAATAATAGTTGTAATATGGTTTAATTTTATTTATTTTAAGTTTTCTATCTATTGATAATACTTTATTTTCGTAGTTATGATATTACTTTAATATTTATTTAATACTAATATTACTTTATATATTGATTTTAATATTGCAAATAGATTATACTTTAATCCATTAAATAAATTCGTTAATTTATAAATTACGAAAATTTACATTTTCCATACATATGATTTCAGTTTTTCCGCTCTTCTTTACCATTGATTCCTTAATAAATGTTAATTCGAAAAGACTGTTTTTTCTGTAAATTGTTGATTAAAGGATGTATCGAATTGACGTTTCTTCTAGCTTTCCAATTGCTTTTTCTTTCTTTTTTTAGGGCGTTGCAATTTCAGGACACGAAAAGTATTTGAATAGAAAACCACCAAAGACGTAACCTCATGCCCGATTAGGAGTGGGGCTTTCAATAGCGAAACGTATAGTGATATTTTAGAAGCCCTCTTTGTGAATGGCTCATCTCTTCAGCGTTAGTACATTCAACACCTATCTCAATTCACTTCATTCAAAGGACACCGTGTTTCGATAGCACATTCGGAGAAACATGGAGAATTCCAATCGTCTGCTTAACTGGAATTTCGTATAATTTACAAACAGACTAGGAGGTACAACCTTTTGAAAACAAATTCACGAGCTGTTGAACTGTTCGTGGAAGTCGAGCCATTCCTGTGAAAAGTTATATTTTACTAAATATTAATCCACGTTTTACTAAATTTTGCACTAGCACTCACTTTCAGCTTATATTATTGGATAAAAGCATCATACAATTAATTTATCAATAATTTAAATTAATTTTCAAAATTATTATACTTTATTTTGTCTTAAAATATTCTAAGACAATAAAGGATCGCCGTTTCAGAAACATAAAGTGACAATCCCAAAGCATTCATTTTTTGTAAATTTCTTGAAAATAATAGTACCATAACATTCTTTCTTTTATCAGACAAAAATCTTCCGACGGATCAAATTTGTAAACTTGTGTAATGTGATCCAGGATTCGAAAGAATTATGAAGATATTTTCGTTTTTATATCGTTTTATTCTTTTTTTTAATAACGCCATTGCAATTATTATTATTAAAATAAAGTGTTTAATTTTCTAACAAGCTTTATAACTTTTAAGTTCAGCAATGTTTGCGACCATTATTCTGTTTTTATTTTATTCTACCATATCATATTCGTCACAAAGAGAATAGAGGACTTATTAATTTTAATGACCACGAATATCTCAAGTTTCTACGTTGGCTTTGTACTATCGTGTCATCTATAATTAATGTTTACCTCTTGTGTCAATCTCCTACCTATATGTATAGCTATTGTCTCTGTTTCATGTGTGTGTTATAAAATTTTGATTCACTGAACCGAATAACGCCGGCTGTATAGTAAATTATGTAAACTGCTTTGGTATTTTCATGATCCGTTCTGTGAAATTCGTTGTAATGCAGTAGTTTATTTCGTTACCGACCCATACAGGTATTATTAATTAACCATTGTTTAAGGTTTAAATATTATATACGTACTTTAAATATTTATTACCATTGTAACACAGCGCTCAGATGTAGCAAGAACAGGCTCGTTCAAACAATAGCGAACACATACAAGTAATTACTTATTTATATTTATTTGAATCATATTTTTTTTAAGTATGCTCTTATTTGTGTTTTATGATGTTATTTATAATTTATGCAAACGTAAGTAGTTTCTTAGAATAGTTAGGTACTTTGAAACCTATACCCAACATTCATTTTAAAAAATCATACGAATACTTACTTATTTACAGCGGAGCGATAACCCGTTGCCGAGTCAGGGCCTGCTTTATTAGCCTTCACCAGTTGTACCGATCTTGAGTTTCTGCCTTCCAGTTCCGGACCATTAATAGCTCTCGTGTATCGCATGCAACACCGTCCGTCCAACGAAGCCTAGGAGGACCAACACGCCTTGTTCGCGCTCCATGAATGCTTTTTTGTGGATTGCGTTATATAGACGACCTTACCTATATCTGCCTCATTTAGGAGAGTACTTAATTCATTATTGGCCCTTCTTCTCCATTCTCCATCAACATAGATTGGACCAGAGATGTTGCGGAAGATTTTGTGTTCATGAACTAGAAGGTCTTATTCATTTTTCGTGGTTAAGGTAAATGTCTCTGAGCCGTAACCATGCATTTAACTTCTTTCATAGTCATTCGGCACAGTCTTAATAATTTCTTGGGTATACCCAAGTCTAAAAGAATTCATAGGAATGATCCGAATTTACCAATATCTGGAGTTTCTATTCCCACGATTTTCCTTACCGTTTGATTTCTAAGTCTAATTCAACAATTTTTTTGCTTTATATTCGGTGACGTAAGTCCGATCAGGTTATTTTTTTAAGTTAGTTTTATAGAATATTTAATTATCTTTCAAATAAGCATTTAGAATGTGAAATGTATAGATTTTGAGTTATTCGAAAAAAATATGGTAAGGTGTGCGCATCACACAATTTTAACTTACCACCCTATAATAATTATCTATTTTTAAAAATAATTTTCAAGAATTCACATAAACACTACTTGAAAACTGGACATCAAAATTTAGATCCGATTACAATATCTTCCTGACCCATGTGGCAAAGTAAAAACATATGTAGAAAGTCCAATATCCTGCATCTTTGCTAATAATGGTCCGACTTCGATGAGATTTTTTGTTTTGTGGGGAATTTAATTACCTTTCATGACCATAAAATGTATATTTTTTTGAGTTATGTACAAATAAAATTCAGTTTTCTTCATAACTTTTTCTACTGCTTTCGAGGATGCACTATATATGAAAATTTAAAAAGAATGTTTCATCAAAATCGCTAGTCATTTTGGCGCGACAGTCTATAGAAAACATGGCACAGAGAGACAGGCCAATGACCAAAAATGCGTTTTTTCGACAAAGCGAGCTCTGATACACATAGATTCGTTGAAAAAAGGACATCAAAATCTATTTCGAAAGTAAATAGATACCCGCTCTTCTATGACCTGATAATTTTGTATCATTGCCAGAAGATACTAAATTAATTGTAAAGAATTATGCGTTGAAATAAATACGGTTAAAACATAATATATTATTTGTCGTATATTAAAGAAATTAAGTAGATTTCAGCAATATTGGTGTAAGCAGAGGATACGTTTGAATATCTAGAGAAGTTTGAGATAGTAAATAAACCAAGATAGGCGTTAAAAAAGGGTGGTTACTGAAACCAAAGTGGACAAGGTTTGCTAAGCCAATATCAAGAGGGAGACATTTTAACGAGGGATTTTTATTTCATTTATTTTTTTATTGCCTAGCAAAATTGAATAAAAAAAAAAAAATAGTATTTAGGAATATTTTTCTTTTGCTGTGACACAGTCATTAATTTCACACATAAAAATTGCATGATTAAAATAATTAGTTTCAGCATTATTTTCTTACAAGCTTTACTCTCCCAGGTTTGATTTCAGTAACATATTTGGATCAATTCAAATATTTTAACGAAAATAGTTACTACATAATTTTAATCTGATATAATAATAGGACTTTCGATGAATCATGATAACGTATTTCTGGCTGGAACTATTACACAATCGAGTCACGTGCACACTTACTTAATGAAAAAATAATGTCATAGGATCATGCAATATGATTCATTAAACTACTTTGTTAACTGTCCAGTTGACAACCATAGTTAATTAAATTAATTTCTTGAAAATAGCAATTTGACTAATTTTTATTCATCATTCATTGTTTATTCTTGGTACACAAACAAATAAACTCTACAACCCGACGAACAACAACTATCGACCAAAACATTCGTTTATTCACGTTTTTATTCACCTTTAAGGACCTCACAACAGACTGATAAACGATATGTCTACCGCTTACATGACCATTAGGAGAAGGCTAAAAAGGAGTTGGTTGAGAGATCTCCTTTACTGAATTAAAGGATTAATTCAAGACCGGAAAGAGTTGCTCTTATGCCCATAACATTTGCTTATTGTCACTCTTCTGTTTGACAAGTCCGAATACATAGTTGAAAAAGCATTATTATTTTTTCTCGCAGTTTTATCAATAACATTTTTTAAATAACATTCTATAAAAGGATATCACGAATCTATAACAGCGAATTTAATTTTATTACACTATTTTAGGTTTATTTCTTTAATATTGAAAAAAATTATATTACTTTAATTAGAGTTGATTGTTCCTTCTAGCATAATATTTTCCGTTGGTTATACTTCTGTAGTATCATTAGTCCAGTAGTTTTTTATCTAAAAGGATTGATCATAATTCAAATAGATCATTCAAGATGTATTCAACTTCGGTATAAGTCATAACTATCACCTTATGGCTAAGATAGTTTGGTAACATGTAGGATTGATTTCCTATCATTGATGGACTGCGTAACAGTGTTGAACGGCATTTCGTTGTATTTTTATTTTAGTTAAATCACTTTTTGTCTAGCTAATTAAAAAATAACTTTGAAAAGTTATACAAGTCTGAAGACTTGATGATATCAACGTTCGTCCGAATGTATGTCTAATGTGTGACGAATGGTTCGTCAAATGTGTGGCCAATAAATCAATCATTTATCTATCATTGGTTATTCGACCAGTTTTTCAATTCGTTCTTCATATATTTTATTTAAATGTTATCCACTTAATTCGAAAGATAATCCTCCTCCCGTAGCTAACCCATATAATTGTTTATAAAAATTACCATTCAATTTGAAATATTTATTCATTGCTCATAACATTATTCCCTCGATATATACCAGTTTAATTTTTATATAATGCTTAATAATGTTCCAGTTTTCTTCTATTACTTTTATACATTTGTAATAAGATTTTGTTCTTCAAAACTAATAATTATGCTATAATCTATGTTTGTATTCTTGGTTCGGTGTGTTAATTGATAGCTAATTTTACTTTAGAATATATATTGATAAATCCCATTTTTCGTAATGTCTCTACGTATTTATTAATTTTATTAACTAGCTCAATTCCGGGATTTATTTTTACTTTTCTGTGAGTGTTTTCATGTACTAATAAATCATTAATTTTTTTGGAAATATTCATTTTGCGTTAACTATATTTCTGTTTATAGTATAATTGCTTGGAATAAAAAAGAATTAGCACGTGCAGCGTAATAGTTCATGTGTAATTAAATATAGTCCTTGATTAAAATGAGGATTTTGTACTAAATTAACTTTAGCATTATTTAATATTAAACATTATTAATTAGACTTAAATTAATTTTCAGTTGATATGATTTATTTTCCTACACCGAAAGAAATGATAAATAATGAAATTCATTGATTGAAAAAGTAACTAAATAAATAGCCGTGAAAAATACGTCAGCAGATGTCCTCGTCGAATGTTGGATTCTGGGAAAATTCTCTGAATTGGGTCAAAAGACGAACAACTGCCTGAACATACTCGAACACGAATGCTCAAAAATTGGCATTGGGAGCTAGTAGTTCCGTCACTCGCATATACGGTAGTATTGCCTCACGAACTAGATTCGCAAGTGTTCGTAGCATCGTGTAGCACCGGCTAAACACGAATGTTCGGTACTTGACATTTGTGACTCGTCGTTCGATATACGACCAGACGATTCATCGGACCATATTCACATAATATCCGGAAGTGTTCGTCGCATCGTTTAGAGCCGGCTTAACTCGCTCACCTGTCGTAGTCAAGAGGCATTTTGAATCCAAATAAGAGAGGTTTCGTAGAACCAATGATATTAGTTTATTTTCACCAGTGTGTGAAAATTATTTGGAAAAGTAATCTAACTACAGTTGAAACTCCGTTTACTCAGGAGGCGTGGTTCAATCGTATCCATATTGTAAAAGAACCTAAAAGAAAAAGGAAAAAAAAAGTTCTTCTAATCCGATTTTCCGAAATGATGGAACCGAATAAGTGGGGTTCTACTGGATTTGGTGACAATCATGACTACGGCAGGCGTTTTGGTTATACTATACCACATAACAGGTACCATATACACGGGTATAAGCGTCCGTTCTACAGTTCAGCTGTAATTACATACCTTATACAACTTATACTATTCGTCACTTCCCTAAATAGTTATTACTCCTTACACCAAATCAAACGACAAAGAACCCGGTACAGTGCCTTATAATTCAAAACCTTCCACTTATCTGTGACATTAACCATTTCGTTGTTACGAAGTTCTGGGTTTGCTTAGTTACCTCGACTCCTAATCCTTGATATCTCCTCGGCCAGAAATGAGGCAGCCACCGGTGAACTAGGGGAGTGAGTTTGAAAACCGAGCGGGGAGGAACTAATCATGTTGACCGAAGAAGGCCGGTGTGAAATTAGCTGGCGTTCATTTACTTTGGCGCTATCAGTGGCCTGCTCGCCCGCCCATGCACAGCCAAATTACCATCCCCTCGGTTTTAGGGCCCCTCCGATGAAAGCCCTACCTATATTTCACTCTTATTAGCTCTACAATTCCTGAATCGTTCAGGAAACAAGCTTTACAAAAATAAAAATATGATGGTAAAATAAAAACTATTCCAAATTTTTTTAATTAATTAATATATTTGACCATAGTTATAATCAAGGAGATGATGGTTTGGATGCGTTCAGAAATTAAACATACAGTAAGGTGATACACAGTGTGAATACGGCCTACGTTGGAGGGCCTTATCAGGGTTGAGTAATGCAAGATACAAGGATATTAGAAAATAGAATCATAAAAGAATATAGTTGGATTACATGGAAGCATATGAAAAAATAAAATAAAAATAGTTTATTAGTTACATAAGGAAAAACCAAAGCAAAATATAAGGATTTTTTCAGAATAAAACTTATTAAAAAGTATGATAAAAATTAACGAGTAGTCTAAATTTCAAAACAATAAAAGGGGTGATGAATGGGTGAGGAAATGGTTTGGCCTATGAAATAAATAAAAAATCTTTTTTAGTAATTATGAACAGTTTAGCATCGTCCACTCATATTTTTTTTCTCCTTTTTCTTTTTTTAATTATATTTATTTATAAACTACAGTAATGAATAGCATAAGCCTTTGAATTTTAAATTAATCGAGACTTTATTGCGCTATAAAGTTACTAATACATGAATTAATTTAAATAGTTATGAGGCTGACTTTAATACAAACTGAATTAGTTTTGGTATCCCCCCTTATACTTCTCCAGATTCCTCCTCTTGGTCCGTTCATCGTGGAAAATGCCCTCCTAGAAGATAAGTTAACAGGCTGTCAGGAACTCAGCCCTTCAATAATATATGAAGTAGCTGGTGCTCTTAGCGAAAGGAAGGGGTGTAAATGACCTAAGGTTATTGGCACGGATTTAAGGGCAACTTAAATTTAAAGCCCTTCCTTGATATAGCCACTTTACCTCTACCTTTTAACAACACCCATCCACCCTATAATTTTCCCTTAACAAAACCGTCTCGACACTTTTATTAAACAGCTTATCCCTGAAAAATAAGGTTTTTCCTTTTTCTTTCTTTTCTCTTGTTAAACTTCGCTATGTATCGTTACTACTTTAGCGATTACTAAACTTAAAAATCATCAATAGAACGGCTATATTTTTGACTGGAAGACGGTTTATATTTGATGGTTTTATCAACTTTTTTGTTTTATATGGTTCAGGTAATCAAATTCATTTTTCAGTTACTATTATCTTTATTTTCTTATCTCTATTATTAAAGGTAGTTTTGGGTTAAAGTTCTACTTTAAATTACTATAAAATCTTTATTTTTGAAGCTAGATTATTCATTTTTTTCAAAGAATGTTCCTCGGTTGATAATGCAATTTAGTAGCACTTCTCCGTTGCCTTAAGGCACCAGTTTCCAACCTTTATGCTACCAAAAAAACAAAACTGATCTGCGAAACATCAATCAAAATCAAAAGAAGAATCAAAATTGCGAAAAAAAACATCTGCTCCTCCCGAAAAAAAATTCCCCGCCTCCTAATCTGTTTATAGATATAGTAGATGTTTCAAATAAGAATAATTTTATTAAACGTTTAAAAAAATACTTTCAGTGACGTTTGAATTTGAGTCGTTTTTTGCATTACAAAAACAGAGCATTTGCAAAGGTACGATTTTTAAAATCTTCCGCTCCGGATAATTTTTTGAATAGGAATTAAATAAATGTAGGTAAAATAAAAATCAACATTACTTAACTGAATTTCTTCTGATTTGTTACGATATGAAGTATTTTTATTTTTAGATGTTTTGGTATTAACGTTAGTTTTGTATTAAAAATATTGGCGCCTAACCTGCCAATAGTCCGTGTCTCTTAGATCGGAAACCCCTGGGTTAAGGGATAAATGCGTACGAGGTACCTAGAAGACTCATGATTCAAGAAGTAGCAGTTGTTAGGCAAGTGAAAAATATTTTCTCTCTAAAGGATTATTTTATTAATGTAATCGTCGAAAAAGGTTAAAACATGAGTGGGATTCTTATTTTACAATGTTCAGTACATTATGCCCACGCCTCATCAAAGGAAAAAAACAAAATGTAGGGAAGTTAAATGATCTGAAACCTACGATATCTAATGAAGCGATATCCAAGGGGAAATTAAAGTTATAAATGTAACCACCAGTTACCTTGTAATTATAAAATTATTCAATGCCGTTTTTGAATTTCTAAATATTACAATCTCTCTACTTAGGGCAAGAAGTAATAATCATAAAGTAATTAGATCAGAGCATACCTGCGATTGTAATGAATCAAAATTAGAAAAACTCACCTGAAAAAAGGCAGAGACAATTTTTAAAAAACTAAATAAATGAAGGAAAACTACAAAAATAAAATGACCATAAATAAATAGAAAGCAAAAACTGAAAAATAAAAACTGAGAATCTATGAACTGTTGTGCTTCTTCATATCCTTTGCGAATGCTGAAACGTGGCCACTTACTTTAAGAGAATCACGCCTAACTGTATTGCGTGATCTAAAAGAAAGGCATGAAGAAAGATGGGTTGGTCGGAGAATTTGGAGAACCACACTACGAAGAATTGCGTGACCTGTTCCCAGTAAATGTAATGGATGTTAAAGTGTTCACCGTATGAACGGTAATGAAGAGGTTTGGAGATATCTGACCTTCTCTTATCCCGATAATTATATGTGTGTATATATATATATATATATATATATATATATATATATATATATATATCACTCACACACACACGCATACAGGAAACTCTGCGGAAACTTTGACCATTGAACTTTTTCTAACTCGATAGACGCGCAAAGATATTGAGTTTACTACTCTTCTATTCACAGGCCAGTCCTTGACGATATCCTGGGTGAAGAATGCGAGCGAAAACCAATATCTGCCAATTATAATTATATAGATGCTGACTGGGTCTTGTACTGCTGTCAGATGTATCACCAATTATAGGCGATTTCAAATCTTCGATATATAATATGTAATAAATATATATATATATATCTTATCCGAAGCTATTCTGAATTGGGCAGATATCGTCATTCCGAAATTCTTGGTACTACCAACTTCACTCTTTGTATCTCCAGACCATATTCTTCATTTGATTTCACTGCGATACAACTCGAACAATAGATAGAACCCGCACCAGGAACCGAGAAGTAAAGAAAGTTTGAATTCTCTTACTGTGCTGATTCGTAATCTTATTAATCTATGAAAAACAAATATGTGGGAGGAGAGACTAATAGCGACGCATGGCAATCATCCTAAATTCTGGAAGATAACCAAACAAGTTTCGAGAATATCTAATTCCACCAGACTTCACCAGTATAACAAACCAGAGTACAAAATTAGCCGAGCGTTAGGGTGGAGAATTTATAAAAAAGGCGGGGATTGCTACCCCACTTCCAAATAAAGGAAAATAATATAATTTTGTTTTTATTGCTTACAAGTAATTAAAAGCGAACCTTCGCAGAACTCCAGAATGTGACAAAATACAAAGTGTATTATTAAAACGACTACCGAGAAAAGGAATAATGCATTTGTCATCTTTGTTCAATTCCTGTTTAAAGTTGAGGAATTTTCCTATTGCATGGAAGTATGCTATATTATTACCGCTTCTGAAACCCGGGAGTTTGGGAATGAGCCTTCCCACTACCATCCAGTCAGTTAATTACCCCACATGGAACAAATTTTCGAGAAAATACTCCTAAATTACCCAAGGAAATTCTTTTCTCAAAATGAAATATTTCCACCAGTCCAAACTGGATTTCTAGTCACTTGAGTACAGAACATTCTTTGGTCCGGCTGCAAAACGAGATGATCGGTTACTAAAGCAACTAACTGCCCTTGACTGTTCCGAAGCATTTGATTCTGTGACATATGAAATGCTTTGCCAACAGCTAATGGATCTGGAGTGTCCTGAACAGTTATGTTCGGTCATCAAATCATTTTTAAGTGACCGCTCTTTGACAGTGAAGGTTTTTGAAGAAATTTCTGGTCCCGTACATCTCACGTGTAAGGTCGCACAAGGCTTTGTACTATCACGAGTATTGTTTTCCATTTACACTGATAAAATTTTTGGGACCAATTACCACGATACTACAATACAGCTTTGGCTGGTGATATTGCCGTCACAGCTGCTGTAAAACAATTGGTAAACGTTTTTCGAAAAATAGTGTAATAATTGAAACATTTAAGCTTAGATACGAATCCATATAAAACGAGGGGCATAGTATTTTCATTTCAAATAGAAAGAAGAAATTCCCATCAAAGTGTAAGATAAATGATTGCGTAAACAGATTTTCTATAAGTATCGTTTACCTTGGAATTAGTTTTGACAGCCATTTCAGGTTTTCGGCACACTGTCGTAAAAAATCAGAACCATAAGAAATAAAACATAGATACTGGCTTAATCATTTATTATTGCATTGATCCTCACCCGGAGATCCGCCGGTAGATCCGTTGGGTCTTCCCTCCTTATCTTGTGCCGGAAGTAATCTTCTCGCAGCAGGAGGTCAAGAGGTATTCCTCCTGCTAGGACCTGCACCGCCTCATGAGACACCGTCCTATATGACCTGGTTACTCGAAGCAGAGCTATCCGCTGGATGGTCGCCAACCTACTCTTTTGTCTGTGCGAGAGGCTCTGATTCCAGGCTGGAGACGCGTACCTCAGGATACCCACTATAACTCCTTTATAAATGGTCATCGTTGCTGGGTATCTGAGGCCCCAAAAAGCGCCACCAATACGACTGAGTCCATTAAGGGCTATGGTCACCCTACTTCTCAAATAGTCCAAGTGAGGCGTCACATTGAAGTTTCTACCAATCCTTACTCCAAGATAGGTAACTACCTCACCCGGGCGAATTCTTGATCCTTGGATGACCATAGTTATAGGGTGAGCCCTATCAGTCGTACCTCTTAAGAGGATGGCCTGAGTCTTGGAACCCGCCATCTTCAACTTCTTTCGCTCGCACCATTCTCCTATCAGGCTGGCGCACCGTTCAGCTTCATCTTTCAATCTGGCCCTGCTATTCGAGGCAACAACAACAGCCAGGTCATCGACATAAGCAGTAGCGGGGAACCGCTCCTCCTCTAGCACTCCCAGCAACTCGTCGAAGACCAATTTCCACAGAGATGGACCAAGGACAGAGCCCTGCGGACATCCCCTCTCCACAGTGTCTTCTACTTCGTAGAAGCTACCACGAATCTTTATTGTTCTGTCCTGGAGGTTTTTTGCTCTTTAACAGAGAGAAATAAAAAAAAAAAAATGCAACTAAAAAACAAAACAAATAACAAACCCCACGAATCAGCGAGCTCATACCTTCTAGAGTACCCCATCGTTCGCAGCAATTATTCGAAAATAAAAATTTAGTTTTAGTTTTAGATGGTAAGTTCGACCTATAAGGTGAGACCCATTTTCTAATTAATAATTAGATATTATATAATATTAACAGAACTTGAAGATGTATTATATATCTCTTTAAAATGCATATTTGCAGAAAAAGGAGTATCTCCAGACAATCTAGTAATCAGAAGCGTAATAAGGGGTTTGCAAATAATAAAACTCATACACACATATATATTGTTTATATATATATATATATATATATATATATATATATATATATATATTTTCGGTTGGCTCTATAGACCTTGTAGATCTTTGGCCGCGCGATGTGGTGTTCTTACAGACATTTATTGCTTGCGGGAGCGCAGACAGCCTGGAGGGGGTCACCCAACCTCACGTTACTGCAAACCATGGTTTCCATAACCGGACCCTTTGGGGCCAATTCGGCAGTGTCCTTCCCACCGACTCACTCGGGTTCAAGGACATTGACAAATCGGTCTAGATCCACGGATTATGGCTGCTCGGAGTCAGCAGGCACACGAGGACCTATATTTCTTTCCCCGAGGCAGACCGTCCATGGACCAAACCTCCGGGCGGCTATTTTATGTCCTGGAAAACCACAAGGCGATTCACAATTCAGGTACACGGGGTAGGGTCATCACTCCTACGCCCGGTCTGTGTGAGTAGCCTCCAGTACGCTGACAGGCCTCACATACCCGGGGGGAGGGGTGATCAATTTCTTGAATTATTGCTTTAATTAAATTAAAGTAGTGCCGGTGCCGGGATTCGAACTCACAACCTTTTGGGTTTGTGAGTAGGTGCACTTTTGCAAGCGCGCTAACCCGCTCGGCCACCCCGACCCCTATATATATATATATATATATATATATATATATATATATATATATATATATATATATATGTATATATAATAAATCTAGATGTGCCTTCGGTCCTAAAAAGCAGGACCTTGTTTCGACCACGTACCTGCGGGTTTTATTATTATTTTTACGATGGGGAGGAGTAAGAAAAAAATATATAAAATATCTTTATGTTATAATTTTAATATTTAATACTGAAACTGTTATTCCAAGTCGTTTCGCTCTGTCTGACAGACCTGTGGTATATCTTCCATCGGATCTGTTTGGGAAGATTTACTCTAGCACCACTTCTGTATTTGATGTTTACATACGACTTTACGACGGATAATAAACGGACTAATTACTAATACCGACGACATTGCAATTATCACTCAAGTGTAATCGTGCGAAAGTCCTTAATAACGGTTTATTAACACTAAAATACAACCAGCATACCATTCTTGAAATAAAAACAAAAAAATTTAGGAAAAAAAAAAGTATATGTGAAAATAAAGCATTCAAATAAATAATGATGGATATTATTTATTCATGTCTATAAGATAATAAAATCAAGTGCGGTGGGCGCATTACACAACATTCAGTTACCTATCTTCTTGGGGTAGAAATTATTTTCTGCTCAAGTAGGGCTAGTTTAACTTTATATATTCTATGCAAATTCTATTAAGTTTTCATCAAATAATATAAAAGTAGAAATTATCAACTATAACAATCTTTTGCGTTTAAGTGTATCTTGTCACTCACTACCTTATTAACTTCTATGACATTATATATTTGATATTTATTTTTCTGATACCGTAAGCTTTCTAACGGTTATTTATACATCTTTAATATTTCTTTTATTTCCGGAAATTTATTTTTAACTTGGGAAAATATTTATCCTTTTTTCTCCTTTAGTTAATTATCAAAAGTTTCCATAGTTTATAGTTATCCATTTTTTGTTGCTATTAACAATGAGAGACGGTTAACTATTTAAAGCAAATAAAATTAAAGGTGCCTACTTTATATGCAGCCATTTTGAAAATTCGGTAAGCATATCAGACTGTTCAATGATGATAAGACTTTAGCTGATATTAAAGAGCTTTTAATTGTACATTGACGTAACGATTTTTATCGATATCGTTAGAGCCTTTTTCGAGGAAATTCTGAAATGCATAAAATGGGTGACAAAAGGGGCATTTCCGATTTTAGCGAAAAGGTCGCTGTAATATCTCAGGTGCTATGTTTATCTATTTTAAGTTGAGCTTGATACCTCTTAGCTGCTAATACATTAGTCTATACATATAGGGATGCCATTGGGCAATCATTGAGGATGATTATCCCAAAATTAAGTTGGGATAATCATCCAGTATGTTCCAACTTTTAAGTTTAATACTAATGTTAATCAAACTTACTGCTATCTTAATGAAATATATTCAAATTAAATATGGGCATGGTTACTAAAGAACTACCTCCTTGCTAACATTGATCTTTATTCTTCAAAATTAAAATAACAAACTATTACAATAAAAAGTTAACCATGGAATGATTCAGCCTAGACTTAGTCATTAATTGTTTTAACATAAATCTCTTATCTGTACTAATTGGTGTTGATGGTTCCTCTGGCGAAGGCTTGAAGGCGTTGGTTGAAGCCTTGCATCAGGAGGGGTCACAGTTCAGAGAGCTCGTCTTGCACCAGCCCCGATCAGTCTAGCCGTCTTGCCTCAGCCTCGCTCAGTTCAGAAGTCTTTCTTCTCACCTCCTTGCTTCTATCCCCCTTTCTCTCTTCTTCTGCCTAAGAGGGGGTCGAAAACGTTGTTCATTGGCCGACTAGTTTCATAGAGGGAGGAAATTCTGGGATTTCATCGGATGGCTCCACCCCTTGTCCTGACAGCCGGTATCTGCGAACCATTATCCAACTAATATAATTTAATCATACCTTTTCCAGGCGGTTTCCACTTTTTCCTCGAGACCAGCAAAAGCCTAAGAGAAACAGTTCTTAAAATTGATTAGGGATCCCAGCTTTGGGCTTTGTTACAGTGTTAACTTCTCGGTAGGTTTTTAAATTAACTTATCCCTTATCTCTTATGTGGTGACATCTGTCATCTCCTGTAAGTTACCCTTCTTTCTAGCTGCTCGTCCCTTATTTCTTTTGTTCGCACCTGGTCTTGTTTAAATTATATAACGATAATATTGTCCAATATCAATACATATTACAGGCAAATAACTATCATAAGACGTAATTTCTGTTTCGTATAATTTCAGTTGAGGCATTCACATACACACTCAAACCATTTCGCGAAACTTGTATTTCCATTGAATATTTTTCAGGATCACAATATTTTTCCTTACTATATATTTCATATATCGGTAAGTGCATGACAAACTTATTCCAATAAATTTATTCTAGAAACATTGGGAGATTAGTACTAACTCCTGCTTGATCATGTCTTTTAAATGTTGTTCAGTTACAAAATATCGTAAGAAAGCCTTGATAACTGTCAATATAAACAAGGCATATAAATTGATGTTAAATGTCGAAATTATTGTTGCTCGTCAATAGTTAAATCCCTCCTTTTATATCGTTTTATAACACGTTAGTAGTATAATTGTATAATTGATGCAAAAGCCTTCTCGCCCTCGTTAATCACTTAGAGCAAAGTGGCCTTAGACAAATTAGTGGCCATCAGAAAACACTTTTCAACTCCCGGGCCATTAACAAGTGGCTCGCTCGCTAGCTGCTTCCAACTCAATTCTAAACTAGCTCTCTGGCTCCTAGAACTTTTGGATCAGCATAAAACAAAAAAAAAAGTTAAAAAAAGAAAAAAGAACTTTATTGCTCTAGTTCTACTATGGCGCTCCTATCAGTTCAGTTGTTTTTCAATTCAGCAGAAGTTTGATTGAATACCTACAACTGCTCTTTTTTTCCAATTAATCCTGTTTGAGGAGAGGAGTAGTCGAATATTGCAAAAGATTTGTTTAAACTAATGATTTTTTATCTCAATGCAGGCAAACATTTTTCCAAAAAGAATTTATTCTATATCTTTATAAATATCTTTTATGAATTAACTGCTTTTGATGTTTTAAATCTATTTCATGCAATATTTTATGAATAAATATGAATATTCTTTTTTTTATATGTACATTTGTATTGGAAAAAAAAGTTTATGGCCTATTGGTCTTATTAATACATTTAATGTGCTGTATTAAAAACATTTATTAATACAACGTTTCGGCTTAGAATGTGGACATTTTCGAGATTCATACATTTTTTTTTTATAAGTGGTTTTTATAATAAGATAGACCTACTTATATATTTTACTACTGGAAGACTTCTGTATTTTATTTAATTTATAATATTAACTGACACTTTATTTAGCTCATGCTTTTTAATGGTATTTAGCAATACTCATTAACATATCGCAAGCTTTCAACGTTTCGAAATTAATGTTCCATTGTCCCTGGAGCAAACTGCAAAATATCAATTCTGTTATAAATCATTGGTACAATTGTAATACTATTAAATACATATAATAATATATACTATTATAATATTAAATTACATATTCACATATATTCATGTATAATTAAAACATTATTAAAAAATCTATGCCTTGTCTCTTTAATTAATTTAGTCGACATAACCATAAATAGCCATCATTGCTATTTTATTATAAATAAAATTCATAAAACAACTGTAATTTGTTTCTAAAAATTTTGATTTAATAAAGTAATAGCAATTAAGAGTGTCTGTTATAGTTGATTTACACTGTTGTACTAAACTTCTTGATAGTGTATTCTAGACATTTTTAAGGTATAACAAAGATTTATTTTATTTTATTTTTTTAGCCTGTTTATTACCAATAATTTTATTGGTTTTTAAGCTTTTTTTGTAATTAAATTTTAGTTTAATGTTCTACAAATAATTTTCTTCCAATTATTTTTAATAGATTTAATACCCTTATTAAGATACTGAACAATTTAGAAAAAAAATTGAAAACAAATTGAGCCTGCTGAACGAAAAAAAAAAGTGTGTGTAATGCTTGTAAATGGCCTTAGTTTAAGGTAAAACGTAATAATAAAATATTTGTGACATAATTACACAATTTTGTCTAATCTTGAAACTGGATCATGAGGAATCTAAATTTTTTTTCCTTCAACATTAGAAAAAATTAAATTAATATATAATTCGTTTCTGTACGGGTCTCTGTTAAAAGAAAAAATGTCAAGGGCACTCTTTAAGCCATTTCTGGTAGATGGGTAAAGATTTATTTATTAGACCTTATTCACTTAATATATATATTTATATTTTTTGTTATTATTATTTATTATGAGAAAAATAATACGATTTATTCTGTTCTGCATTCACTGAACTATTAACATAAATATTTACCTGTATGGGACTAAATTTAATTTTGCTTCCGGATTTCTCACACACAATCCTTTACTAATAATTGCTGATACTGACATTTTGATTCCGTTTAATTAAGTTTCCATAAATCACAACGCTGCTTTAATTAGATAATATATTGTGTTTGATGGCGGCTACTAAATTTCGTGCCTTAGACGGATCTTAGGTAAGACAATGTTTCTTTATATAATGCAAATTTGGCTCTTTAGCCCGATGATTTAGTGGACATTAAATTGGGTACCGTGAAAGGGCAGGTTGATGGAAAGTGGAGCTGACATTGTAGGCTTTCCTGTATTCTACATGTAAATAGGCTAGCCTTCACAAAGGCCTTTCCTCCACGTTATTAGCTCCGAGGGACGTTACAGCGCTTTAAGAGATTATACAAAACGTTCACACTTCACCTTATTGTGCCCCGTTTTCAGCAATTGAGCTGTAACGTTATGCCGTTGTTTGAAACTGAAACAGTTTTTGAAAAGTTTAGCTTTAGCTTGGAAATACAAATTGAGATCGGCGAAGTACAAATGGAGTTGTAAAAGAAAAACTGAAAAACCCTCCTTAGGGATTTTAATAAACATTAAATGAAATATTAAATTAATAAATTACACCATATGAATTATAAAGAAAAAAAAATACAAAAATTGCATTTTTCTTGGGTTCAACGCTTGATAATAGAGAACTCAATCTTGACGAATGATTATACAAGATATTGTATTATATTAGGTATATAATAATCTTATATGCACAAATGCTTAACGATCCGGTTTTCATTTCAACTCCTCGAAGGTATTAGACAGGACTCAGACTTGTCCAAATTGCAAATTATACAATAAGAAAATAAAATGTCTAACTGAAAAAAAAAATTCTTGTGTGGTGCATGCTTTTTCAGAATAGAGCATAATTCAAATGAAATTTGTTCAATTACGAAGAATGAGGAATAATGAAGAATAAATATAAATAAAGAATAAATAATAATTCGTTATTACTGTTTTTTATAGTTACTATCCGATACCTATATGATTAATATTTTATTCGTTTCTCTTTATTCTAAATATCTAATAATTTATTATTCATTCTTCAGTACTTGCTCAGAAATTTCAGATTTAAGTTATTTATTAATTAATACAGTATAAAGCATAATACAGTATTTTTTACGGATAAAGTGGAAAACAAATTACAACATGTTAATGAGGTTTTAAGCCAGAACTTTTGTACACTCTACAACAGCAGTAAAATAGAATATAAAATTTATGCAAAAAACTAAAATAATATATTGCATGATGGAAAATAATAAAAAATATAAACCCTAATAAAATATCGTAATAAATTAAAATAAAATAAAAACCTCTTCCAATATATTTAATTATGTGTATATCCTTTAATATTGTTGATAAATTAAATACATACCCGGAATAAAAATTTGGGAAAAAGTTGTTTGCTCTTTACTCACTAAGAACAAATAAACAAAATAAAAATTTATAAGTATGCACTGTTTTCAAAATAAGGAATAATCTATAAATTAATTATACTACGAAACTATGTAATTTATTTATCTATTCGATATTCGAAACAATATTAATTGTTATTCAATTGTGTGTTTACTCCAATGAGCGTTCACATATGTATTTTAATGCTTCTAAAAAAGTTATAACAAACATTTTAATGTTTTTGTATTTTCGTTAGGCATCTGATATGATTTAATTCACTTAATGCCTTTAAAATTTTTTTACATAATTTTATTGGTTATGAGGATAGTTTTGAAAGACTGATTTCATTTTTTTTTCTTCTAAAAATTCCTAAAAACCAAAGAAAAGTATTAGATACACTGCATCAATATTCGACTTTCGATTCGATTTTTCAAACGGGGAAGGGAACGCATACGATGTCAAATAATTATTTTTATTTGAATACTGAATGCAAAATGATGAATAAATTTATTCACTGAATAATAGAATATCAAATAAAAAGGATTGTCATTATCTATTACTTTTTTCTGAATGAAATTTGCCCAACACTGGTTAGGACCAATGCGCCCAACCAAAGTCGAACGAAAAATCGAACAGTGTGGATATAGCTTTAGAGCTGATATTAATTGCTAGGAAGGTCTTGGTCCTAATAATTTAGTTTATACGTCCAAGAAAAGGCGAAAGGTGTTTTTCCGTTTTCGCTTCACCCTTTTCCGTTTATGTAAAGGGCTGAAACCCGGTGTTTGTTTATAATTAAGGAAATTGACTCGGCGGGCTAGGGGTCTTGTGTACAGCGGGGCGTGCTCAGTCATTTCACAAGACTGATAGCCCCCTCAACTTATTTTTTATTTACAACGATAAAGTTAGTACATCCCACCATCTGAGAAATATGGTCTCAGTTGAGGGGAAAATAAAAAAAAAAAATGCTATAGACCGAGAAACTTGTAAATTATGTACATTTTTTTTTTTTTAGTGTTCCTTAATAAAGTAAAAAGCCCTCCGTCTTTTTAGGTCAAAGTAAGTAGTTGTTACCTTATTTTTTCTTCAACAGTTTCTTTTTTTTTTTTTTTTTAATTTATAATTGGAACTGGCAAATTTTGCCGACAAACATTGGTTTTGACATTTATTATACTATCATTAACAGTTAGAGAGTATTTTTATAATATATTATTATCGTTATAGCTAAAATAGAGGAAAAGTAAGGAAATGTGTATTGATAGTACAAACATCATGTATCAAGACAACGAAAAAATGATAAAACTATATAAAAACAAACTAACCATTATCAATGTATAAATAAACCAAAATGAAATATAAAAGAAATTCAGAAATGTAATAATAAACGGCATACATGAGCAATGTATTAAAAATTTACTATAAATACTTTAAAGACTGGATTTTATTTAAGTTCATAAACATTAGTTTTTTTAAAACGTTAAGACATTTCAGAAATATATGAGCTATTGTCGTTTAATAATGTTCCTAAATAGTATGTAAAATTATATATATTAACTGCTTGCATTCAGTCATTTAATTTATAGTTGCATAGTAATTAAGTTGAGAAATGAAGTTAAGCAATAATAGTGGTAATTAAGTAAATGTAATATTAGTGTAAGTTGAGAAAAAGTTTATTATCTATGTTAGTATTTATCTTAAGCGAGATTTTTTTTTAAATTTTAATAATACTGATATTCACGTCTTATTACAAAATTCCACATTTATATGGTCAGAATAAATGTCCAACTCCATCCAAATCTCCAACCGTAGACAATATTTTCTCGGATCTTTCCTATATCAAACTATCACCACCCCGTACCCCTCCTACCCTTTCTCGTCAAACTCTACCCTCTGGAATTCCTTTTCTTCTATTATCCTACACCTAATTCTATTTCCTACACCTTCTTTCTTTCCAATAATTAAAAAAATTCAATTTAAATTAATATCTATATCGTAAGTAAATAATAGTTTTATATGGAGAAGCTTCAAATTTACTAATCAACTCATTACTTTGTATTTTTCATTTTCTCTCTTTTTCTTCTCTCTGTTTTATTTGTTTAATTGTATTATTCTTAAGGGGCCTAGTCCCAGAATAAACTTCTTTTTCTATTCTATTCTTAGTAACAAATTTTTACAATGCTGGAAGGAATGCTGTGAAATGATCTGTATTTTCTATGGATGGCTATCAGAGCAATCCAGGATAGCGATCAGATAAGAAGAAGTAGATAAGAGGTGATAGATAGAACGGTCACACGGTGGGAGGGACGTGCTGCTAATTATTTACTCTGACCCGGGGTCGGCGCCGCAGACAAATCAGGTCCTTCAACGACCACTCTTCAACGCCATTACCTCTGGCCCTTCTCCTCAGCTCAGGTGTGATTCAATTTGCAAACTGCCACTCTGGAATTGGTGTCGCCTCCCTCTGTAACGTTGGTGGGCGACACCAATGAACTTCTCTCCAAGGAGTTCACCCAGGGTCCTAATGAATAAATAAATCCCGTTACAGAAACTGATCACTTAATTACCATGATAAAAACTTCAGCGATAATTATTTATTTATTTGGTAGTAATTAAGACAAGAATTCTGTACGTCAGAGGTAAACTTCCGTAACATTTTCAAATTTTTATATCAGAAAATAAGAAGTTTCAGATCGCACTGTTGTGAATAGTGGTCCATCTTTATATTTGAAGTCTTGCACTTTTTATTACCCACTTAGCTTGTTTTCTTTAATTAAGCTTTACCATCGGCAAAGAGAGAATAATGCAAATATAATAATTATAAAATCAAATTAGCAAAAATTGACTTAAGACAAATTGCAATAAATACACTATAGTCTTACATTCTTATTTTAACATTTTAAAATTTCTTAATTTTATAATTAGTTGCTACTAGTAACTTAACTTCACGAGAAAAAAAAAATATCAACTTGGTGGTTGAAACCCCAAGACCCGGTAACTTTAATCCAGGTAGTGTATATACTTACCAGGCTATGTAATTTATACTAATAAATAATGACAATAAATAATAAATTTCTAATAAAATCAGTTGTCATAAATAATTTTTTTTTATTTCGAAACGTTATTTCAGTACCCTTCAGAAATAAAATGGCATAAGATTAATAGAAAAAGTATGCCTAATTATTCACTTTTAAAAAAAACTAGTGATTTTTTTACTTGTTTATTTAAATTTAATTTAATTTAAATTTTCATAAAATATCGATCAGTTTTAATTTAAATTTTCACTTTATACTTCTTAAAAGTTTTATCAATATTTTAAAATTTTACATTTTAATATCTTACATTAAACATTTATTTTAAACGCAAGATTAACGGTCGAAAATCAAATTTAGCTGATTTTGATTTTATTACCGTGTTTCATTATTCTGGCCATATTTTTCGCGTATAAGTATTGTAAATAAGCTAAAAGGGTAATAAAAAATGTAACACTTCGAATTTAAAGATTAACCACTATCCATCCACAGCAAGCAATACACTGCGATCTGAAACTTCTTTTTGCGCTCCTTCATAACTTTGAAAATGCTATATACTACAGTTTAAGCATTTTAATAGGAAAATTCTGCACTTCTAACAAACAGAATTTTCCTATTAACCTTTCGTTATTTTGATATTCATCTGGTTTACTTAAAATATCCCTACGAATGTTCTTGTAATTGAGTTTGTGACTTCCAGAACTAGAAGGTTTCCTTGACAAACCCTTGAAAATGTTCAATTCAATAATGTGTACATGTTCAATGTAAGGAAATAATTTAATTTTTATCTTTATGCTTGCTAGGCATTTTCTTTTCACTGTTAATAACCTAATAATTTATTAAATAATAATTATTCCGTTTTTGTGTTTGCAGGGATGCGGTGCTGTGAAGAGCCTCTGCTGGCTGGGCGCCGGACTGGTTGTGCTGGTGTCCTGCAGACTCCACCTCATGGGACTTACCTCCCCCAGTTTCGCCACATCCGACAACCCCACGGCCAGGCACTCCTCCTTCCTGGCCAGGACACTCACATTCAGCTACCTCCCGGCCTTCAATGGTCTTCTTCTGCTCTTCCCGAGGTGGCTCAGTTTCGATTGGTCCATGGATGCCATTCCAAGGATCGAATCTGTATTAGACTCCAGAAACTTATTCACCATCCTTTTCTATGGTCTCTTCTATCTCGGGATGTCGAGATGTCTGCGCTCCCTGAAGAGCGAGGAAATGACTAAGAAGATCAAGCCGAAAAAGTGCCGCGGTTGTGGCCAAGGTTGTGGCTACCACACAAGATATTGCAAGATCTCTAACAACAATAACTATCCTACTTCCCACTGCAATTGCAAGATTTCTCCAAGGACAAGACGAGAATCAGAAGCCATTCTGATCTCTATATCGATACTGATCCTGCCATTCATACCCGCCTCGAACCTGTTCTTTTACGTGGGCTTCGTGGTGGCGGAGCGAGTGCTGTACCTGCCCAGCGTGGGCTACTGCCTCCTCCTCGGGGTCGGATATGGCAGACTATCGAGGTACACCTTGCCTCGCATCGCCCTCATTGTACTCATCCTCAGCTACTCAGCCAGGACATATCTGAGGAACTTTGACTGGCAGGACGAAGAATCACTCTATCGCTCTGGTGTCCACATCAATCCTCCGAAAGGTGAGTCAAACCATAGAATATAATGTACATTAAAAATAATGACAACTAGAAAAGTAGTAAATCAATTGACAAATAAATAAAAAGTAGACAATATAAGTAAGAAGATTGAAAAATCTAAACCAACACAAAAAAAGAAAAGAAATGATGGTGGGAGTCAATGTTTGAGTATTGTATAGATTTTTATTGCAGGTTGATTGAGTTGGCAAAGTTCAGTAAATTTGGTATACAGACTTTTTCTCAAGATCAGGGCAATAGTCTTAACAAAGTTTGCTCTTTTGTTTTCTCGTAACTAAAACTGTAATAAGATGTGTTGAGGTGCTTGTGGAGTACATCCGTCACAGTCACAAGCGTTTGAATTTCTAAGGTGGAAGTGTTTCAAAGAATGTTTAGTTTGTTCTTGTTCTGTCAGCACTTGTGTTTCTTTGTAATATGTATTTTTGGGTTGATTATCTATCTTCAGAAGTCATTTCGTTCATTTATATTATTTGATAATATAAATAATACAGAATCATAAGTTGACAGAATTCATTGACATACAAACCCGTTTATGATACCTACATGTACAATCTTAAAATTTTGAAGGATCGTGAATATTGATACTCCTGCTATGTTTAGCCATCTGGGTTACCAAAAAAAAAAAGAACTCATTGGCCTACTTGCCGGATTAACTCTTTCAGGAAACGATAAAAAATTTAAATATTTCTGAAACTTTCGAAGATAAAATAATCTCATATAAGAAGTTCATGTATATTGTTATCGCTCGAAAAATATACAAATTTTGGTTCACATTATTTCAATAAAAACAGTGTCTCCAATAATAATAATTCAGTTCCAAACAATTTTTGGTTTTATTATTTTCGATAATGAGCCTTTGAAATCGAAAAAGAAAATAATAATATCAATCCCCCCTTAAAATTCGAGTTTTTACTTTCCAAGATAAGTAGAATCCAAATATCGAATAAAAAAAATCTGTCCGTCCACAGCTTTTTTTCTAGACTATTGGACCGATTTTCTTGTGATTTGGCAACAAAGTCAGATGTCACCCCAGAATGTTTCTCGGAACTCGAAATGACCATCCGCCATTTACGTTTCAAAATGGCGGCCAATTTGAAATTTTACCATAACTCGGTAATTTATGAAGATAGAGAAAAAATTGTAAAGTGTTTCGGAATCAGTATACCAAGGCCTTGAAAATAAAATCTATATACATAAATGCTTTTGTTATGGACCATTGTAATCGACCTAGTTACGTAGAATAAATTTTTATCGTGATGCCCAAGTCTCAGTTTCTTTTAAATTTCTAAAACTTTCGAAATGTCAGAAATAATTGTATGCATTGTTGGATATTATTTCTTTATTTGCTACAGATATTTATTCCGTCCGATGAGTGCCGGTGGATATCTTTACTTTTAGGAATTTTTTTTATTCAGCTCAGACAATAGAATAGTTGATAGATAATAAATACATCGAATAGGTTTACAAAAACACAAGTAACGAATCGACAGTTGAAGCATGTAGTGGGACGAAGATATTTAGAAATCTTCACAAAAATTATTCGGTTTATGAATAATATATTATTTGTACGTCTTAGTCTGTGTTACAACCAGCCCTGAACTCTGAAAATACAGCTCCCTTCTGAAAACGAAGAAAGACCCCAGATCAAAGGAAGGAGCTTCGCCTTGGGAGATCCCTCTTTTAGGAAATATCAAACAAAACGTAAACACGCCTCAATGCCAAGGTTTTCCTACTTATACAGCGAACGCCCTTCTCACAGTGGAAGCCACCTTTTATGGGAATTATGAAGAAATATGGCGAAGTGCGCTGTATCAATTTAATAATTGTTTGATTCAAATTGTCTTCCGAAATGCTTTAATTATTCAAATAAACATCGAAACTAAAATAAAAAGTTTGTTCCATTAAATTTGCGCTAACGAATCATGGGTAGAATCCCCAAACCGGAATTTCTCAAATGTAATTAGTGTTTCGATGCCACTATTTTTTCATTATTTTTGTTCAAGTTTTCAATTCTAGAATTGAGGCGTTCACCTGAAGAAGGGCCCATTGCGAAAATCGTTGTTTGGAGAAAACTAATTTAAATTTTTTTTTTTTATTTGCAGTTCAGAACTGTTTCTGTTATTAAATATTTCAATGTTTCAAGCCTCAATTCAAAATGCACGTATATATTTGACTTATGAATGCTATCCATAAATTTAATTTAAATATTTCGTTATGGGCCCTTCTTCAGAACGCCTTAATTAGAGTAATCTAGGTAAGGTGTTGCTGGTTGGGGGAGTTCTGATAGAGGTATAACTTCCAGAAAGTTGCTTAAATTTCGAGTGACTAGTTCGAAAACGTATTGTCATTTCTTTCTCTGGTTTTTATCCAAGATTCCATGTTCCTGCGGTTAACACAATTATTTCTAGCTTAATTTCCAATTCTTAGCTCACTCGCCCCATACAGTTTTAGCCCGGTTCTTTGTACTTAGGTAGAACTTAGACTCGGCAAGGAGACAGGAAATAGGGATTATGGAAAGAGGGTGAAATATTATTTAGCGACAATATCTGAAAAAAATCCTTCTTTTTGTACATAATATCGGAGCCATGAAATTTATAAGTTTTAATTTAAAAAAAAAAAACGAATCTATTTTAACTATTTTTGATATAAAAGTAGTGTTCTTCGATATAATTGAAAATGCTGTTGAGAATAGAAAGTGATTCAGAAGCGATTTAAGTATTCATTGTGTCCACAGTGTTGTATTAGATTCTAGTTCCAATTATATTGCCTACAATTATCTATGCCGAAAAACTGTAAACTATGATTAACGAATAACAAACTTTTTTTTTTTTTATTGAAAAATAATACAAGCTGCCACACTCAGGGCAATAAGTAGTATAGTTTACTTCTCTGAGTCCTGAATTTGTTTTTATAAGATTTAATTTTGCAAATATGCTTTTGGTAAATTAACGATTTTTCACATTCTTTACTTATACGTGGTGAGGACGACATGGTTTTTCAATACTTTTTTCTTTGAGAAAGAAAAAAAAAACAAACACTGCCATTATAATATGTCAAATTATGTCAATCACATTTAAACATAAGTTAAGAATTAAGTTGAAATGAGAATTTTCCTTATCAATAATTGCATATAAATGTCTATAAAATTAGAATAATTAATCATTTAAATTTTTTAATTATTACTGTATTAGTTTTACATAGATCATTTGTGTAGATATTGTTAATTCTTGAAAAAATATTTTCTTTTTGTTTTATGTAGGCCATATTGATAGAAAAATAGCTTTTTTCTTTATTTCCTTTGCTTTCCTAGTGACTTAATCTCTTTCATTCATTTTCGACCAGAGAAAGATCTACAACTTTGATCGAAAATTCAGCTCACATAAATCGTGAAAAAATTATTTAGGGTTATAATGTTTTATTAACATGACTTTTGACGAAAATGAGTTAGGTCCACCACAGGATTTTAAAATCCTTCTGAATAAATATGAATTCTACAGCGTGCATAAATTACCAAATAAGAAATGATTGTGTTAGGAGAGTATCGCTATTTGAAATTTCCGGATTTATTATAAAGTCTCACGTTAACTGAAATTTGATATGATTGTCTTGATAAGCTATAATATTCGACTTAACATCTTTTTCACTGGGGCCACCGAATTATACAAATAAATTGCTATATAATTCAAAATTTATATAATTTTGCATCCCATTTTCCCATTCCATTGTCCTTCATATACTCGGTAGCTATGTAAGCTGCAAATTTTAGACAACAGAAGTATTCAACGCAGAGGTGCTATCAGTGCACAGCATGTTTAACTTGTTGATTAAATTTGTCTAGTCTTTCCATAGCGAGGGCAGTTATGCAGATCCTTCTAGTCCATTCTTCGTCGTAATAGCCTCCCAACGAGGCTTATCGTCCTTCTGTTGCTATGTATTTTTATCTTTCCTGGTAAAAAATGAATATTTCAACAAAGGATTATCTCTTTTAAGGAAGAAAGATTATAGATTCTTAAGGCAACACCCAGTGTCCTTTTTATTTAAATTTTATATTTTTATTTTTAATTTTAATTCTGCTCCATTATTATTTTCTTCTTTTTCGGAATATTAGAGGTGGCAAAGTTTAGAATCTTGCTCTTTTACCTATAATTATAATGTTGTCGAATATCAAATCATTTGAAATTGTGTGGAAATTTGCTTTTTAAAATACTGTTTTCAATTTACTTTCACATATACCATAAACCCCAATTATAGATAGTATAAATCATTAGAATATTTAGAAAATTAAAATATTGGAGCAAAATATGAAAATGGAAATATAAGTTAGTTTATGTCAACTTAAGGAAGAATGTTTTAGTGCGCATGCGCTTAACGATAACCTTTTGCTGCCGAAATAAAAATCAACTTACGAATTAGTGTAAACATTGAAATAATGTAAAAATAAATAAAAATTAACGGTAGTATACTTGGCAATGTTGATTTCTGAAGTTATACAGAGAGAAAAAGCCCCATTCTGAGCGTAATCTCCCGGCCTGTATGATCCGTCCACAAGGTTCTTCTTTTTGTTGTTTGCCAATATATTATATGTATAACACATAATATAAGCATACATATTATTCATATGTTGTTGGTCGAAGAAATCGGCTCAGATCGTCGTTTTCCACCCCATGACCACTGAATAAATATTCCATCAAAAGTGGTGCGGTAATATTTAAAAAAAAAGAAAGAAATCATAATTATAAAAAGCTCTAGCACACACGTATGCTCATAAAATAAATGAAGGAATATTTATGAAAATTTTGTCCAGTAATACTGTTACTTTTATTAAATCTGATATTATTTTTTCATTATATACAGTCATTTTAAAATGTCGTACGTAAATGTCTGTAATTTAGGACAAAATTCTATTATATTGTTAATTATTCCAAATCAGATTTACCTTATAAAGTTTATAAACATAAGAGACTCATGCACATTGTACTATAAGTTAATTATTTATGTGTATGTATGTGTTCATTTTCTCATTATTATTATTTTATTTAAATTTAATTATGTACATATATCCTATTTTTATTTAATTATCATTTATTTTTTTTTTATTATTTTTTTTTAAGACAAGTGAATTAAACAAATTGTACTATAAATTAACTACACATGTGTATATATGTATTCTTCTTTGCAATTTATCTTTTAGAGTTTTCTTTTTCTTTTTAGGTCTTGTAATGTATTCCTTTACGTATATTCTAGATTTCATTGTAGTGCTGATGTAGAGTGTATATAAGCTCTTTCTTAGTTTGAAAACTCATTTATATATTGTAAATACTCAAAAACAAAGAAGACTAAGAAAAAAGGACAAAATTCCAATAAAATGTTTTTGAGAATCGTCTCACATTTCTAATTTTTCACTTGGAGGCCTTTACGCTAAAAAAATGTTTTTCTTCTACTAATGAAATAAGTTGAGAAACATTGAAAAGCTTCCACCAGTTTATTTTTTTTTTCAAAACTGTTAATGAATACTAAAATAAGATTGTGGAAATTTTATTAATTTATTATATCTTATCGGTTAGAAATTTTTTATTCCCAATAATCCATCCATTTTTTTTTCTTTTATAATCGATTTTTTTCCACCTGTTCTGTAACAATTATTTCGAGGCAGTTTATAGATGTGATCCCATTCTTCCAGGTCTGTTGTAGACAGATATTTCTTTTCTTTTTTTAAACATTGTATTGTTGTTTTGTTTTCAATTTAAAATATTTTTAAAACCCGCTAGTTTTTTTGGCATATGTCACCGAGGAGTGCTATTGAAGTCCGCTTGTCCCCTTGGCATCCAGACGGAGTGAAATTTAAACAATTTTTAATTAAATTGAATAAAGGGCTGAGGGTTAGAACTTAAAGAGAGGCAGCTGTACCTGAAGGTAATTGTGGATTTGTATTTAGCAAGAGCGGGGACTGGGAACGGTGTGTATTGAAGCGCACCAAAGCAGAGCCGCAGCGCACCGTTCCTATTGTGTACAGTTCTCGCCTCGTTTGTTCCCGTCCTTGATTCTTTTCCCTCCCACGTAGTTCCGTCTGGTTTTTAAAGCGTTTACCTATTTCTTTTTTTCTATTTTCTGGAAGTTGATGAATTCTCTTTTTGTTTCATGTTTTTTTTTCTTTATTATATTATTTATTAATCTGGGACTTCCTAAATGATGATATTCCTGGCTTATTCATTGCGTCAAAATGTTGTTTTTAGTCTAATCAACTCTTAGATGGCAAAGGAGCCAATAAATCACACTCACTACAGCAGTGCTTTCCTAATTTTCGACATCTAGGCAAAAAATTATATATGCTTTTATAACAATCATAATTTATTTATTTTTTCCTTCTTTAGTAGAGTGGAGTGTGTTAAGTGCGTTTTAGGATCAAGTACGTAAGTGTCTCGTTAAATCCAAACTATCAGCTGGTAGGAGCTGCCCTTTAAGCCTTAACACTGATGTATCAAAAATCAGTCACAAACGTTCGCTAAAGTGAAGGAATAACGATTTTTAAAAATATTAGTTCCAAACTGTTGATAAATTTCAAGTTTTGAGAAAAGGGATTCTAAGGAAATTATAAACTAACGAATTTTAAATAAAATGACCGATGATTCACAAGCTTAATAATCACTTTATATCTGTACCGAACATGTATTAAGGGAATTTGTAAGTTATAACATATTACCTAAATACATATTAGTTTTCTATTGTAAATCTTTTATAGTTATTTAATAAAATTGTTTTTCTATTACAAAATTATTTAATTTACGTTTATACTCTAATCAGAGTCAATTGACTGCTATTTATTACTAAGGTGTTTTTCTAATGGTATTTCTGTCGTCCATCTATTCGCTTAGCTGTCGTACTCTTGGTCCCGGTTATAACGGTTAACCAAAGTTTCACTGTAACAAATAATGGGAAACGTTCCGTGAAAATTAGAAAATGGTTTGGAAAAAAAAACAACTAATAAGTTAAATGGAGAAACGATTATTTTATTAAGAACCAACAATTTTTTTTCCATTTCTGTATCCACACATACCGATTTAGGTACAGCTAGTGAATTCTCGTGCTAAAAATTGGATATTTTGGCATGATAAGAGTATAATACCCAGAGCTACATCTTCCTGTCCTTATTTTACTCTTTACAGCTTGGCAAGGAGATCCCTCATCCAGCTTCTTATCAGCCTTCTATCGAACATATGGATTATGGTCATGATTTGAATGAGGGATTTAGTTGGTCGTGTAAGTTGTCATAAAATCGTTTGTAATGGGATCGTATCTGTTCATGAACTGTTTGCATATAGTGAGTATGTAACCTACCAACGTACCAATGGTGCTTTGGTCATAATCCTAAAAGTTTTTGACTGGAAAATTTAAATTTTACAAGTGTGGGTCTTTTTTTCTGTCCCATATAAGTGTGAAGCGTCGCTCCTAATGGGCTTAAAGAATCTTTTGATCTACTCGCATTTCATAGTACACTGAGTTAAAGTATTTCACAGCCACTGATAATTTTTTTTCTTAATATATATTATTATCCAAATCCTTATATCTCCAGTCCGGTTAATTCGAATGTAAAATGCTATAATTGAGATAGAAAAAGTTACTTTTGGATTGGAATGGATTAAAATTGAATTGGCATAGGTTACAATTGACTTGGAAATGCTATAAATTGTTTCATTGGTTGGAATTTATTCACTATCAATATCCTCTTTTCCCGTAAGTATAACTTTTTACTTAAAATTTATGCTAAATTAAAATATAAATAGACGATTTCCTTAATTAGTCCATTCTAAATTAATAAATTGGTAATATTTTATGTAGATGGAAGACGTTTTTAAGACTTGAGAAAACCTTGACTTTTTAAGAGATGAGAAAAAAAACTCTCATCTCTTCGGAGGTTAGGGCAAGAAATTGAGAGGGAAAATTCCCTCATCAGTATTTTCACGGTGGGGAGGTTTAAATTAAACAATGGAGGCATTTTCTGAGAGAGGGGGAGGGGGTGTCAGTGCGAACCCAGTTCATTGCAGAGCAACACCGTGCCACGTAACAGCCCTCATAACTCTCTCCCGCTGGCATCCGCTCAATTGCCAGATTATAATCTAATACTCTTCTGTCTCTATATATCTAATGGTATATATGCCCCTTGATTTTTTTTTTCAAGTATTAAATACTGAAACTGTTTACTTGATCTTAATAAAATATTCATTTTCTATAAAATTTTGATCTTATAAATTAGTAGCTGACAGCCTTTGTATAGATTTTATCTATCTGAACGCACTTCTCTTTCCGACAGAATGATTTTATTCGCTATATATATTTATGATAATTTCTTTACGAATGGGCCAAGAAGATAACGAACCATTTCGAATAAATGGGCCACTTCGTCAAAAGACGCCATTGAAATCGATGTCGGTTTTCCTTTCACGCTTCGGCAGCCTCTGATATTACGAATACAATAGAGTTTGCCTTTTATTGGGAGGGGGCAGTGAAAATTCATTTCGGTCCTTACTTTGACTAAATTTAATAGGAAGTTCGGTTGTTTTAAAAGAATTCTGTAAAAAGAGGGTTTATGTTTTATATGTCTAATGTACCAAACCAAAATTGTACCAAAGCAAGAAATATTCATAAATATGAATACATTAAATGGGAATAAAAATACTAATGGTGACATAAACAGTAATAAGGTTAATTTTTATTCCGTATATTTTATTCCGTTTATTTATTTCGTATTGTCTCCGAAATTTATATATATATATATATATATATATATATATATATATATATATATATATATATATATATATATATATATATATATATTCAAAGCAGTACACCTCCCAACACTTACATATGGGAGTGAAAGTTGGGTCATGCTTGACAAGCACATCAGCCGGACAACAGGAGCTGAAATGAAATACCTTCGCAGAGTGGTCGGTAAAACAAGGAGAGACCGAGTGCGGAAAATAAACATACGGGATCAGCTGCAGGTGGCAGAACTGAAGACCTCCATTGAAAAAAGACAGCTGAAGTGGTTCGGCCATGTCTGGCGCATGGACGAAGAATGGCTTCCTAGAAAGGTTATGGAACCTCGCCTGATAGGCAGAGGACTCCGTGGTCGCCCGAAAATCCTTATGAGGATTATATCCAAAGAATAGGAGTTAATAGAGAAAAAACCCTGGCTCAAATGAGGAGAAGTTGTCAGAACCAGGAAGAATGGCTCCGATAGATTGAGGCCCCTCCACGCTAAATGGCACAAGAGAGGTGGCGAAAGAAGAAGTAGCTGCTTACTGCTTCAGTCGCTCATCAGTTTCTCACTGGTTATCGCATTTATTTATTATTATTATTTCGCAATAATGGCCACCTAAGGACCACGCGTATATCATTTCTCGGTTTTGCATATTAACCCTATTCTCACTCATATCTCTCTTTCGCTCGTCAGTCCATTTTTTACCTTCCTCTCCTCTTCTTTTCCACTATAAGAACCTTAATGCATTTACTGAATTTTTTTCTGTTTTGGTATTCTTTTTCTGTAATACCAAGTCATGTTATTTCCTCTTTCATCTGCCTGGGATATTTCTTAGTCCCATCGCCTGTTTTCATTCATTCTTTTTATTTATATATATATATATATATATATATATATATATATATATATATATATATATATATATATATATATATATGAGTGTCATTTGATTCAAACGGGGCCTCTGGAAGTGCCCAAATTTAGCTTAAAAATTATATATATATATATATATACACACACACACACACACACACACACACACACACACACACACACACACACACACACACACACACACACACACACACACACATATTTATATTTTATGTATTTATCCTTGTTATTTTCTAGATAGAACAATACTATGGAATTGGGGATAAATTTTAGTCAACAGTTAGGCCAAGCATTAATGTTTATAATGTACAACTGCCAATGACCCAATGGATTTGTGGCAAACTTAAGTATAAATACCATTATCTAGTATTTCCGACTAACTTGATAACATTCTTAGTAGTAATAATTTTTAAATTTAACTGGCATATGTTACGAATAATAAATAAGGACTTCAAATTTCGCAAAAATCCTTTACCGTTGGCAGGAACTCTACCAATTATCACAAATTAAATTCTAAAATAGTTTTATAAAATATCTAGAGAAAATAAACAATTTTTTATATATTTCTCTTAGCTGAGGCAGATCATGGTCATTGCCACTAAAAATGTTTGAAAAACAGGTAAGGGTAAAAAGACCAATTACATTGAGTAATCACTCAAACAGAACTTCCTTCTACCGGAAGAAGTGTCGAGTGTAAATAAGGTAAAACCTTTTCGTTGTATTACTTTATTCTAAATGAAATATTAAGTATCAATTTAGTGGGGAACTAAATTGGTGCATGATTGAATGACCTAAACTTGTGTTGGATAGATTTTAGTGAACTTGAAACTTAGTGACTCTCACAATAGTCGCATCGCCTAAAAAACTTATAAATACTGAACTAACATCAGCTAGAGAACTAGAAGTAGATAGGAGTATAAAATTAAATGCCAAACTTACTAATTTGGGTTTCGTAACGGGAAAGGTAAATCGTTGTTGCGTTACCCAAGTTACTTCTGAGCTTAACAATATATTAATTATGTCAATAATGACCTTTCCTCAGAAGATACGATATTCCAGATCATTATTAATTTTGATTAATCCAAAATTAGAAATGATTAATTAATTAATTGTTCTCGGGTTTGTTATACACTGTTAACAAATAGCTAAATAACTGATTTAATGACATTTGTTAACAGTTTGGATTCTGAAAAGTTGACCGAAAATCGAGGAGGTGCTTACAATAATTACTTATAATGAAGGAAAGGTGTGAAACAATGAACATAGTCATGAACCTTTGTATATATAAATATATTTAAAATATACACTGTGCACTATACTTTTTGTTAAATATTTGTATCAGTATCTTTTATCCTTGTTATAAAGTATGCAAAATATGTTTTTGTTGCTTAAACACTGTTTAGGTATATACAATTTATACTTATGTTATTCAGTTAAGATTTTATTATAATAAATAATGTATATAGTCTAAGGTACATAATATGCCAACATATGGAATTTACCAAGAAATAAACGGTGCTTTAAAGGATTACCTTGAAAGGAAAATGAAAAAAAAAATAGCTATTACATTAGCGATTTTAATTATATTTAATAAAATAGCAAATATACTATATATATATATATATATATATATATATATATATATATATTTATAAATATACGATATATTTGTTTAAAAGACAAGATCTATTCATGCCAAGTTTATATTTTAATATAAACTGTTTTTTGGCGTAAACACATTTTAAACAAAACTGTAGAACAAAAATTACAGAAAATAAAAATACATTTAAAAAACACAATGATTAGAGTAGTTTAGATTTATGGCTATTTCCTTAGCATTGACATAAAACGAATCGGTTTAAAGGTAATTTAAGTTCATGGGGTTTTTTAAACTCTATCGTAAAACTTTGTAATTTTCAGGAAAACCTTGAGAGATTTAATTTTTTTTTTCTTAACCTTGAAGGTTTTCTTTTATGTTTATTTTTGTCCTTATAGCAACATAATGTTATAACTCAACTAGATTGTGGCTGACTGTCCTAGGGATACCAACCACACTTGACACAGGTAGTGCTTTACCGCTGCCCAGTGGAGTAAAACCGCTAAAAAGCGCTTAAAATTGATTACTTTAAAAAATAATAAAGTAATACTTTGAAAGTAACTGGGGGCTTGAAACTTGACACATTTCCTTGAAACCTCAAGGTATTTATTCGCTTGATTCCTGAGACAGACGCCCAGATTTAAATGATCACTCCCCGATAACCCATAAAACATCATTTTATTATGAACATAATTCTTTCCAGTAAACTAACCGTTAATATTTATTTTATTACTGGCTTTATAAATGATTAAGAATCAAAGTAGTAAGCTATGAAGAAAATATATATAAAAAAATAAATTAGTTAATAAATCATCACTCCTAAAAAGTAGGTATGTAATTATTATAGTTGTAAAATAACAAATAAATAATTGTTCATCTAATGACGTTCTTGAAGTCATTGAAGAAATATGATCATCAACCATTTCTTGTTCATTTCTGTCGAAATCTTAATTAACAGGTAATCTACAAGTTTCATAACTCCTTTACCTGTTGTTGCACCCTGAAGTCAAAAAAGTTTTGCTTCATCATCCAGGCCAACTGAGGTAGATCGCTGTTGAGGCCTCAAGGAAGAAATAAAAGGATCCGAAGATAAAAGTATCTTGTGGGTATTGTCTTCGTTTCTTGAAATTCGAGAAGATCTTCGAGTGTTGTTAAGCCCAAATCTTGTGAAGTCTTTGTTTCTCGTTAGGGATTGATAAATTATTTGCCACTTCTATCAATTTGTTTTATTGAAAACTAGTTTCGAATGTTATACATTCATCCTCAGTTCTAAAAACACACCAAAAATTCAAAAATAAGCAATTAAAAATATAGTTTGGTGTTATTATACATATTAAATTAGATGTAATATAAATCAGTATTATAAAACATTTATGAATTATGAATTTAATTAAGACAAGAAATCAAATACATGTTGGTACTTACCAAGGTTTAAATGGATTATATCAAGCAGAAAAATTTGTTTGTTGAAAACTGGTTCCTTCTCGCATTGTACTAACACTGAAAGAAAGGTAGGTAGGGTGTTTATAGGTAAACGGTTTAAGGGTCAGGATTTTTCCAGTAATGCCGGTGAGTAATTAGTTATTCTGTCATAGATGGGAATAAATTTAAGATTGGACTATCAGAGATATTTAGATTTTTTTCATTTAAATGAATTGAAAAGTTGGAATTCTCTGTCTTATTATTATATGCACGTATATGTTCCTTTAATCTCTGATTTAGCTATCTTCCAGTTTTTTCCGTGTATTTGGCTGCACAATCATTACAATTTAGTTCGTATACTCCACTATTTTGGAAAGGGTCTATTTTTTCTTTAGGAGAAGAAACCTATGAGAATAGGGTTTTTTTTATATTTTAAATGCAGGGTTTAATCCTATTTTTTTCAATTCATTTCCGACTTTGGTGGATATAGGGCAGTAATATGGAATCAAAAAATAGTTTTTCGGAATAGGTCTATCTTTGGAGGTTGTTGAATAGATATCATTAATTGTCTTTTTTTGTATTTGTTTTTTTAAAACATGATTGATAGTGGTTTTGTTGCACCCATTATTTTTTGCTATGGAATATATTATTTCAATTTTTTTTATTAGAGTTCATTTAATTTAATGGTACTTTCAAAAGATGGTAAATCATACTATTAAAGGCTGCGAATTTATGTGCTATCGGTCTCCTAGCTTCAATGTTTATTATTAAACATCCGTTTGGGAGGGTTTCCGGTAAATTTCATTCTTTGTTTCTTGATTCTTGGGCTTCTACAGGCAACAGTAATATTCCCACTTCCACTGATCTTTATTAATCGTAGAACAGCAGAGTCGTGTTCTACCAAGATATATCTGGCACTAGGCTTAATGACAGCAGCTAATTTTTGTACTGTCCCTCCCTCCAGGACCTTGGTTAATATTTATCGCAGAAAGAAGTTACAGTCTAAAAGAAGATTTGAACTGTTAATACATTTAAAAAAGCTACATTTTGGAGCGAAGAAAATTTTAGTTTGGTTTCATCTGCTTGTTACATTTTTTTAAAACTTCTATTACTGGTTCTAAAGACGAAAAAATGCTATTAACATCTCAGAAATCAAATGCACAAAACAAGTACTGGCAGTTTCAGATGAGTCACTACTGCTATAGAATTTTTTAGCAATCTTAACGTCTGAAAGTTGAGTTTTGATCAGGATGTTGATTATTACAAATCAAATGTTATTTTGATGAAAGAAAAAAAAATTAAAAATGATTTTTTTTTTGTTCTCTTACGATGTTTCACCCCACACGTCGGCTTTTGTTTCCTCTCCACTACACCGGCTTACCCGTATGTAGATCCTTGGGGAATCAGCCATGGAAAATTTCAAAAATATCTTCACATGTTTGAAATAAGGGTTATTTTAAAAATTAATTAATTCAATTCATATTTATTCATATTCATTATCCTCTAATTCACTAAAAATAGCAGATCGCACCTGTCTATTAATTTAATAGTATCTTTTATTTCATTTGTGTTTCAAATCTTCATTATAGATCTGAAACTATAATATACAAAGGCAAGTATAAATTTTATTCCATTAAAGATTTTTTCTCCCTTAGGTTTCTCATAGCTTCTTGAAGATAATTGACTACCTACAGAGCGGTTACAAGAGCTTATGGTCTTCATCATTCTATGATATATTATGGTCATAAGAGATAACGAACTTTATATATTTATTTATTTTTATTCAATTTTGTAAATCTCGTATTAGTTTTGGCTATAGAAATAAAAAAAAATCATAGTGTTTTGGGTACAGTTCATTATAATATATCGGTAATATTGAGCTACCGATTCGGACGGAGCGTTCTCCTTGGAAGTTGGTGTTGGGGAGTTTGTATCGGTAAGACGAGGCAGAATTCTCCTTCCCACTGCACTCAGCCACCATTAGATTATAACGCTCTAGTTGTTGCTCTGAAAATTATTAGAGCATTGTTTTATCCAGGGTTTCCTTCCCTCTTTTTATGAGGGCATTCTTTCTGTTACCGTTTTGCGAATTGTTTATGCATGTTTTGTGCTTATCTCCGTGAAAAAATCTTGTTCCTTTGAAGTAAACACTGTATTTGTTGGAAAAGAATTGTCCTAATATTTTTTTTTATATATATTTTATTTTTGTAAAATTTGAATGTACTTAAAACTATTCTTTGTTAATGGAGTATTTTTTATTTATTGTTTTAAATAAAGAATGAAAAGCTTGTTTTTGGGAGGTGCCAAGATGACGGTAAATAACAAACCACTCCAGGGAAATGTAAAGGATAATATTTTATTTGCAATATTTTAGTTCAATTTATAATATTTTAATATTTTAGTCTTTAATCTTTAATCTTTTAGTCTTAAAAGATTAATCTTTTAATCTTTAATCTTTTAGTCTTTAATATTATCTCATAATATTTTAGTGACAATTTATGAGGACAAATAATAAAAAAAAATATTAGAACAGAAGAAGAATTTTATTCTGTGACTTAGTCCCTTAAGAATAACATAATCGAACAAATAAAACAGAAACAGTATCTGACCATAAGATATCAAATAAAGATCAATTAATATTTTCAATAAAATAATAAGCAAACAATATAAATTCTTTGGAAAAGGAGGGATTTGAATGAGATTAGAGAAGAATGGCGGATATTAGAAGGAAAGGAATTCCAGGGGATAGAGGAGCGGACGAGAAAGGAACGTTCGAATGTTTTGTTTCTATGGGAAAAGGTTTTATTATTAGGTTATATTAGCACATTGATGGCTCGCTATCAATATACGGGTTGGTTTTGTTGTTGAAAGATAGATGTTGAAAGATGTTGGTTTTTCATTTGAAAGATAATTCTTGATAATTGAAAAGTTGAACTAAAAGATTTTATTTACTTATATTTTATACATTTCAATTAATATCTTGATGTTTTTGTATTTTTAAGGAGAAGTTAGTGTGGTGGAAGAAGGCGCGGCTTTTTTTTTTTATTGTATGCCAGCTTTCCCAATTTATTATAGACCTCCATCTGATCCAAATTGAAAAAACAAAATAGCAACCAATATAATATGACATTCTTGAAGTATAAAACATAACAATATATAAATAATACATGTAGACAAATTTAGATATTTAAGTATCGGCATGACAGAGAGAAAAAGTATGAAATCCACGCCTCAATCCTTAACAACTAATAGCATAGTAATGACTAATACTTCAATATTAATACTATAAATAAATAAATAATATTATACTAACTAGTAATATTGTGATGATAAATGGCTCCACTCAGAAAGCATCTGCATTCAATTAAAATTCCTTGACGTCAACCAAAAAAACTGACAAATAATTGGGAATAGGTTCCCAAATTTTCATCTTATTAAAATAACATTAACTTGTTATAGTCTTTTACTATTCCCCACCATCAACTCTTATCTCAACTATCAATACTAACATCTGGTTTACTTTTGATTTCTGTTATTATATTTATATTTCCTATTCGTTTTAAATATGTTTTTTTTTAAATTTTAGTTAGTTTATTTTCGTTTTTGGCAACTCATTATTTATTCTCAACCTCTTCAACTCTTATCCCTTTTGTCTCCTTACACCAGAATCCAAATTTTATAAATTCACATACATATATTTAAAAAGTTGTTATTATATAATAAGAAATCCTTCATAATTGAAGAGTCGAAGGTGACATAATTTATGACTAGAGGGGTCGGGAAGGAAAGGTTAGACTCAGGTGCCGGGTCAAAAGTTACGCGGCGAAGACACCTCATTAATTCCTTAACTCGACCGCCGACTCGACCCTCGATCAGCCGGTAGTTTGGCCACTTCCTGAAGAACTGTCTTTAGTAGTCCGCCCAATTACCGCAAACTTCTAGCCGCTATGAAAGGGATCGCTTTAGTTTTAATACTTCAACTTCTTATACTTCCTACCTCAACTTCTTCGGCGACGTAATTGTTCAAAGCTGGACTGACGCGGAATTCAAATTTTACCTGACTTTACGGGGAAAGTTGTAAATTCGACATTAAGAATCTGATTTGATGTTATTTTTTCTGTAGATTAAGAGAGGAAACATGACTTAAGTTTTAGAAAATATATTAAACCATACTTTCTGATAAGCTTCCATAAGTCTTCCGATGAGTCAGAAAAGCAACTGTTGTCTGCTTCTGCACGAGCCATTTTTATGTTTAATTTTTAATTTGTTTATTTATTATATCTTATCTTCTCTTCCTCCAATATAGCATATACTCTAATCACATCTTTAAATTAATTAAATTGAATATTATGGATGGGATTGCTCACAATGGGTCCTGTGTCTGGGATCCTATTTAATCCTAGAATATTATTATGTTTACGATGTTTCGTTTATTGTTTATTTATATTCTTTGAATGAAGCCGATTTACTGAATTTGTTTTGTTAAGTTTATATGGATGAATCTTCCCTATCAAAAATATTTTTCGTGATCACCTGTTTTTACATTTTCTCAATATCTGGAAAGTTATTATTATTTTTGCATTAACTTTTTATTATAAATAGGCACAAACAAACCCCACAATTTAAGTAACACAAAACACATACCCACAAAACTAGTTCCTGCGATAATTAGAAGGCTTGTAATAAAATTGCCATGTTTCGGGGTTTTTAATTTTTTTGCTAAAAGTTGTTGACCGAATTGTTTAGAACTCATTTTTCCCGCACTTTTAAATGCTTTTAAGTCCTATTTTTTATTTTTCTTAAACAATTTTTTTTTCACTTCTTAAACAAATTTTTTTCACATCTTAAACATGAAAAAACATTTTTCGACTCCTTTGTGAATTTTTTTCACCATGTTGCTACATACTGATTTTATCTAAAACATTTAAAATTTGTTTCTAATATTTTTCTCCTAATTATCACGTTGAGAAAGTCCCGTAGCAATTTATTTTAAAAAATAAATATATTTACTCTATCGCGCCTGGACTGTATGTGCCTGGGATGTTGCAGCAACTTTTTCGCAAAATTCGACTTACCAGAAGTTCTATGAGCCCAAATTGAGCAGGAATTAATTTTAATTCAAATTAATTTGGAAAGTGAACAGCGCATTGTTTTACCAGAAGAATTTATTTGCTTGTTTTTTATACATTTTTTATAACAATGTTTATAAATGATGACTTTTATTTATTTACTCTAATATGTCTTTTTACCAGAAATGATTTTTTTTTTTTGGGGCATGTTATTCTTAAGAGACTTTATCTCAGGACAAGTTTTCTTTCTATTTCTATTTCTACCCCCAATTGAGGTACGGGTCACCGTGTTGGTTGAGTATAGTAATTGAGTAATTTATATGAGTAATGATATTTTTATGAGTAATGAGTAATTTAGTGAATAAGACTGATTTAATTACAAATAAATAATTATTGAGCCGTGAATGGTGGAAAGAAATATGATGACAAAGGATGTACATTTATATAAAATACCACTTTGATTGAATGCGATAGCGTAAAGGGCCGGGCAGAGTTGAAGTGGCCAATAGTCGTTTTCTAATTCCGTACTACTCATATTTTATCATTTCCTAGAAAAATCATTACGAATCGGATTGCGAGCCTTTGCAATAAAGTTTAGTGACCTGAAGGAACTTTCAAATGTGATTTAAGAGTCATCGTTTTATTTGATTCAATCAGGAATTATTAATTTTATCTCAGAGCTTCGTTTTATAATAAAACTGAAACTAAAAATGTTGAAGTATCGGCTGCAATTCATCTTAACTGAAGTAACTTGAACACTTTATAAAATTTATATTTGTAGAGGTTAATCAACATTTAAATAAATTTCATTATTTAGTTAGATATAGTAATATATATATATATATATATATATATATATATATATATATATATATATATATATATACACACACACACATACACACACACATTTTTTTGAATTCCTGATTTGTTTTCTACCAGATTATTTTACTGTACCTACCTTTATCTACCTGTACTTTATTAGTCCTGCCAGTACAAGTACTAATTATTGATGTTCATGCAGGACTTTTTTTGTTTGATAGATTTATTCAAACTTAATAAGTTTTACCTAATAAATTATCTATTCTATTTGCCTCAGCCGGACTCGAACCCAGATATGGGAGTCCAGTGCGTTGTTACCCCCTCATCTACAATCTCCTACCCCACTCCTTTTAGAGAATGATTAATACAAAAATAATTAATGTAAAATAAAGGTACTGTATAGCTTTTTCCGTGTCTATTTCTTATTGTATCAATCGATAGGTTATATCAATAGAAAATAGAACACCCGATTATGAATTCAGAAAATACCTATTGACAACTTTATTGTGGAGCGGATCATAAATAAATAAAGCTTAATAAATAACAAACTAATAAATACATTGAAACTAAATAAATAATTAACTAATAAATACATTAAGGTTAAACAAATATTATGTTTTCGTTTTTTCTTCGTGATAACAACCGTCAAATTAGATAAAGTTATTAGCATATTTCACCAAAATTTAGTTTTATACATAAGATAATTTTTTAAATTTATTCTTCTTAAGTCTTCATCCATATAGTATATTTATCATATTTGTTTACTGTAATCGACTCAAAATTTAAATGTGCAGTTTTAAAAATATGTGAAAAAACTCATATTGAAAAAACTCAGAACGGATTCATGTGTTTCATAGCTCTGTGAGTCCAAAAAACGCATTTTCGACCATGAGTCTGTGGCACGATTATCTCTGGGACGAGTGGACTGAATAATTGTTTTTTTTTTTTTTTAGTGTTGATTCCTGATGCCTGTGTACTAAATCAGACATCCTGTGGGCTAGTCGAAAAATGTGGGTTTTCATAGACCGTAACGCAAAAACGGCTTTACCGATGTTGATGAAATTTGCCAGATCTTCTGCTTATAGCTCTGTAGCTATTCATTTATAATGTGCATCACCGAGAAAAAGCAGAGATAAAAATAATTAAGAATATTTTATTTGCTCATTCCTCCAAAGATATGCAGTTTATAGTAAATTTTTGCATTTAATTTGCATAAAAAAGGAAATTGAAAAAAAAAAATCATCTAAATCAGACTATTATTAGCAAAGATACGGGGTATTAGACCTTATTTAGTCTAAAACCATTTAGTAGCCATATATTAAAAGTATTTTATGCATGTTTCCGGGAAAACCCGTTTACATTTCTTTAGGCTCTCAAATAACTCCAGATCTATGCATCTCTCCGAATATTCCAGATGCTCATTTATTAAAAAATGAAATTTACAAAAGCCGAAATTTTTTTTTTTTTTTAAATCGGACTAATATTATGGATGATACAGCAAACAATTTTATTGGACTTAGAATTCAAAGTTGTAAGGAAAGTCGTGGGAGTGAACTCTTAACATCCGATAATTTTTTTTTATTAATTGTTAAAAACATTGTTATAAATATAATTCTTCATTGTTAAATACAAGCTATAAACATTTTCTTGGCAATAACATTTGGAATTCACGATCTGCTGGAGGTAGTTTAGAGAAGGGACTATATTGACTCAATACTCACGTCTTCAGTAAGAGTCATGTCTTCCATTCAGAACACAGCGGTGCTTATCAGTCGGGTCTTATCAGGAAACATTTGAACATTATAATCACACTTTAGGAATTTGGAGCATTTTGATTCTCTGTATCAAATCGTCTGTACAAGTGGAGGATACATTTTTTTTCTCAAGATAAAAAATATAGTAACTTTGAATACATTTCGCAACAAAATTCTTTTTTTTTCATTGAGAGATTTTTCAATAATATCATCGTGGAATTTGACAATGCCCTCATTAGTTTTCTGTTAGCCCAGTAAAGCTTCGCTATAAAATACTCGTTGTTATTTGACAATATTTTTAAAGACACCATATTGGCCAGTTCGCAATGAATTGTCATTTAATTAACATTTTCAATAGAATGAGAAGTGTTTTATTAAAGTATATTTAAATCCCACATCCTGGAAACTTTGATACACTTCATTTAAATGAAATTCCAGCTAATCAAAAACGAATTGTACCTACATAGATTCGAGTTGTAAAGAGAATGGATATAAAACAAAGTTTTTATAAGTTAAAACAATTAGTTTATTTGTAATAGCTTTGAAAGTATTAGTTAAGATTAAAAATTAATTTAAGAAATTATGTGTTTAATGTTTTTATGAGTAATTTTCTTTCTAGCGTTGAATGTTTACATATTTAAAAAAAAAAATGAAAAAATTGCGATGTTAGTAGCTAGTAGGCTTAATCAGGGTAGGGAATTTCCTAAAAATTGACTTTGAAAATCACGCATCTTAGGAGATTAAAATATTAAAGGAACTATAATCAGAGAATCTGTCGAGATGTCTTGGAGTGATGTGCTTTTTCTAGTCAATGCGACTTTTTTAATGTTGACGTGTTTCTTCTGTTCTTGAGATGCCTGTATTGGCGAAAGGTTGAACGTAGGGATATCTCTCCGATCTACGTGGCCAAAAGTCGGTTTTCAGTTTTCCCACCTCATACAGAAGTGGTGGGGAAAACTTGGCTAAAACTATAGTGGTATAGTACGGGAGATAAAATATGGCCATATAATCCATATGGTCCTGGGTGAGTTACACCAGTTTATACCTGTTTGAAGTAGTAAATTGATATCCCTTAATAGATTAATTAAGTTTTTGAGTGCACATTTCAGTGTAATTTTTCATGTTCAAAACTATTAGTGATATTTCATGATTATGGATTCTGAAAGGTCAGGTATTCAGGTTTGTAATAACATGAAATAGCTCATTTTAAATATGAAATAGGGCGAAAGGAAAAATACTGTTTATTTTTTGGCAGTTTTTATTGGTGATTTCGATATTCGATAAATAATTTGTTATAATTCCCGCTGAGTCCCCAAGGAGTTGTTTTTACCAAGCAAAAATAAAGTTGATGACGATTGTGGTTTGTAGATATTAATATACAAATATAGTTTTTAAAAATCACGCAAAAAAACTATAAAAACTATTCATGCATTACTATAAATTACAAGGTAGTGGATCTATACCTTGCAGGGCCATGAGCGATACAATATTGCAGGACCACCTTGATTAGAGCGTTTTAGGGTTAGGAGAGTTTGGGAGGGGGGAGGGTTTAACTTGACTTGTAAATAAATAACAAATATGAAATTAATACTGTAGTATAACACATATTACAGGGTTTATCTGTATACATTTCAGAATTTTAATGTGTTTTTTTTTTTAATGTTTATCCTAACAGAGATACAACGCGTCAAAATTTTAATTTTTTAAAAGTTTTCAATAATTGAGTTCCTGAAAACCTGTCTTGTAGATAAATATCAAACATGACATTTATACTAAAAATTTACGATTTTTAGAATTTGTCACAACAGAGATACAAGGCATTGGATTTTTGTTTTTAATTTTTCAATAATTGAGTTCCTAAATACTTGACTTCTAGATAAATATCAAACATGAAATTTACACAGCAGAATAAAACACAATAGAAGGTTTATTTATAAATAGTCCAGAGTTTGAAAGTTAGTCTTAACAAATAAAAAATAACAGAGGTACGTGTCAAAATTATAACTAAAAAAAAAAATCAATAATTCAGATCCTATTAATACGACTTATAGATAAATAACAAACATGAAATTAATACAGCAGTGTAGCACACAATAGAGGGTGTATCTGTATTTTTTAATTTTTTTAACATTGTTGTAACAGAGACACAAGCCGTCAAAATTTGGATTATTTTGAAATTTTCAATTTTTAAAAAATCTTTAATTGAAAAGGAAGCCAATCTAAGGGTTGAAAGTTTTTTTAATATAGTACAAACAGTTAGCTATGCACTCCCAAAATTAAATTAAACCTGAGATTAGATTCCTTCTTGGGGTAATATACCTTCGAAAAATGAAAATTTGTCAATTTAGATGTCATATTCTGAGGTGGATTTTGACTATTTTGGATCCAAATTTCATTATATATGTACTAGAAATAATATTTACGGTTGTTGCTTCCTGAATAAAATGTTTTTTGTTTCATCAATCTAGGTCACACCAGTTTGTAGTAATATAAGCTAACACAAATCACAACAAACACAAGAATCAGCATATTTTGGAGCTATAATAATATTTAAAAAATTAAAATCGTTATTTTTGGACACTGCATTAATATAAAAATCCTCGAAGAAAAAAATCATTTCATTTTAAAATGGTCAAACAACATCTCTTGGATCATTTAAAATGGCATTGAGAGTATGTATGTATGTATATATGAGAGTATGGACCTATTGAGAGTATGTTGTACTTAGCTCAGACTATTAATATGTACGGATGATTAATTGTAACCGCCAGCTGGACTCTGCTAATATTAATATTGTAAATTTACTATTATAACTTAATTTAACGTCACATATTATTATAATAATATAATGTATACAATCCTTGATCATATATACTTATAACATTGATAGTAAAAAATTACCAAATAAGAAAACTACTCAATTTATTTATAAATATTTATATTAAAATTAATATATATATATATTCAGGATGCATTCAGTCGAAGACGAATTAAAGGAATCTATCTTATTAATAATTCTTTACTACAAAATATTTCATATACAGGCAAGCGAAAGTAAAAATATTATATTCGCCGGAACCCTCTGTTCATAATCGGTAAATTTCTATTTTTCATGTTACTTGATGGCTGTAAGAACTGAAGTTTTTTCAAAGTTATATAACTTTCTACCATACCTCTTTCCCTCCCCTCCACGGCAGAATTTATATGAAAAAAATTAGTACTATAAATTGGTTCAACGAAATCCATAAAACAGGAAAAATAATTTATTGATGTTGTTGAGCCTTTAGCTGCGCAGGGCCCTCTGCATACGCAGGTATTTCACAAACTTCTACGAACTTTGGCAGGTTTATGCCGGACTCATAAACCCCTCTTGGGAATATCAAATATGTATTTATCATTAACCTCCATACACCAAGTCTGATCTACAACTTCAGCCGTGTGGTCTTTAATTCAATGCTTAAATATTTTGAAATAAATTTTATTATTATTAATCCAGCAGTATTATATCAATTAACCAAATATATAATTACTTTAAAAATCGTTATAATAGCTATATATTTTTGTTATTATTAATTTTTGATCTATGGACTCTTAAATCTCTGCCTCAGATATGAAGCAAAAAGTTTATTTTCTATTATATCAGCTGTCAATTTAAGGCTCATCCTGCCTCAGAGATATATGGCCCTTATTTGGGTTGGGGAATTAACCTGTTAGTAAATAATTATATTGGATTATTTTTATGCTTTTACTTGCTCAATTAATTATTTAAAATTATGTGATATTTCTAAAAGAAAGAAATAATCTAGCCCACATTTAAAAATAGCACAATTTAAGATTAATAAATTTTACTGGAAGTGTAGATAGATAACTGTTTTACAGGAAAACAAATACTGCTTAAAAAATCAAGACCTAAAAATGATAGATTGTGGTGTATTCTTATCCAATTGTTTTGATTTACAAAGTCCTTTAAGAGATTGAAAGTTAAAAAAATTATAAACTATTTCTATAACCTGGTACCTGACGAAAGACTTGACGAACAAAGAATTGAAATCTACACAACTCGGAAGCTTGGGACCTTTACCCTTTTAATTTAATTACCTTTAATTACTTATTAAATTAAATTAAATTAAATTATTAAATTACCTTTTAATTTAATTACCCTTTTAATTTAATTCATAATGTGGGGACTCCAAAATTTAAATTTAAGCCAACTATTTTTTTCGGGATGGTTTGCTTTCTTGTCTCCTATTAATTTGGTGATTCGCCATCATTAATTACAGTATATATTTAAACGTAATTGTGCTACTGACAGGCTTTCGCAAAAAATAATAATTCCCGGTAACCAATTTCATATTCAGGTTCATTGAGTTTAATATGAAAGATAAACGCATCGAATATTAAAATCCTTCCGAATTTTCCTCTTAATTACAAATTTACGTTTCATTATTCAACAGCTTATAACGTATTCCGAGAATTGGCTGATATTACCCTTAAAAATGACTGTAATACAATTAATAAATTGCCAGAATAATTGATATAATATATTATGATATTTACAGGAATGATTTATAACCACCATAGTATTTTTTTTAGTAATTAATGAGGTTTCTTTTAATTATGCACTGATTAAATACTAATTGATTAATTAATTTTAGCATGTTTTAAAAAGATTTTGACTTGATGAGAAAAAAACTAACATATTTTGAAATGAAATGAATTTTTTAAAAATTATTATTCTGGGACTGGAGTTTCTTTAGAATAAATTGCAGGTACATTCGTAATGATTTTTGCAGTGTGGCCCTACAGAATATGATATATATACATATTTAAAATTTTATATAAGTGGTAATTACAGAAAAACAAAACAGAGAAATGAAATTTTTTTAAATAAATAAATTAAAAAAGTATAAACTTGTAGTATATAAGATAGTATAAACAGAAAAATATAAAAAACCGAATCTAACAAAAGAGAAAGTACAGCTAAAGAAATGATTATGTGCAATGATTATTCTAATTGAGCGACGAGAAATTTTTTTCTATTTCTGGTTTTTCTCTAAATTTTGAAGAAAAAATTCCTCAGAATCAGGAAGTTGGTCTTATGTCCCTTTCTGTGATCGAATCCATAACTCTCACTACCGTTTATCCGATTTGATAATATTTTTAGAACAAAATAATTGAATTTAGAATTTAGAATTTTTTTAGAAGTTCCTAGATAATTTGGTCCCATATCAATTTTAATGAATTCCAACCTCTACTTTTGCTTACGTATGCGCAAACGTATTATCCTTGGTACGCCTATAGTATGAATTTTGTCGTATAAGGAAAATACAATGAGGAAACAGTTTGAAAAGGAAGGGAAATCCTTTATTATATTTTTCCTTTGCTTATATTAATTTTCTCAAAACTCTTTTCCTTATTTAGCAAATGTTTGCCTCAGGCCGGGCGTCTACTGGAACCATTTTCGAACGAATGTTCTTCGGGCCGTTTTGTGCCGTGGCCGGCCGACGACAGTTCAATCCGGCTGGGCTCAGCCGTTCAGTGAGACAAAATGAGTTAAGTTACGTTTTGAGTTAGGTACTTATCTTTAGTTTCATCCGAGACAAGCTAGCAAAGAAATTTTAACATTATTACAGCTTAATATTACTTATTAGTACTGATTATAATCAAACATATTTTATTTCATTTCTATGATATCGTAACATAATATTTTTAAATATTGACATTTTGAGAGACTAACTTGCAATTAAAATAGAGAGGCTCTTAATACACACGATTTTGTTTTTTGGGAGTACTGCCGATAATCATACTATCGATTCCACAGTTTTAAAATACCTTCGCCTACCATTGGTTTACAAGTTAATTTAATAATTATATGAAAATAAGCACTTGCATAAAAAAAATTTTTTTAATCTTCAAATATTTTGTATGACCAATATTTCATCTTGGTCGCTTATTTATTTGAAAATGAAAGTGTTGAAATCTTGTAATAATTAGTTTAGGTAAATATTTGTTCTATCGATTTTTGAAAAAATATGGTTAATGAAAATAATCATAAAGCAATATTTTCAAATACATCCTCTATATTTTCTATTGCTATGTAATATCAATAATAACTAATAGTTGTAATATATCTATAATAAATATTTTTTTAAGGGAGGATGGGGATGGAGGAGGGGAGGGCTGGTCAAAAAGTAACACTTTAGTAAGTAAACTTATATATTTTGTGCCAAATATATAATGTGGCACAAAACCGCACCCCCCGACCAACTTATCCCTTAAGATATACATTTACGGTAAACGAAAACTCTCTCCAATAAATATTTTTATTTTTTTTGTCGGGAGACAATACAGACACACACACACATACTGAGCTGTTAATAATAAATATTTATGCGTTTAATTTATTTATTAGATTACTATAAATAATCTAATAATTAAGTTTAAAAATATCTGATGTGGGCATCAGACTTCCTTGTACGCCTATTAAATTATAAATCCGTGGCTCAAAAAGTGGTACTGAATTTGGTTACTAGTTTCCGAAGATTACAGTAAAAACGACACTCGGTGTCCCGACATCCATCTATTGACACACACACAAAAACACACACTTTTGTTACTGTAGGTCTCATTCCATTATTACATATCGTTTTCCTTCATTAGGTAACTAGTTTCCAAGATATTTCTTCATGTTCCGTTACAACAATAAAACTGTCAATATCACTGAATCGACAGTTTTGACATTTTAAGCGGGAAAACCCACTTAACCTATATCTTATTCTCATGCTGCAGATTTGTTGATCTCACAAATGGGGAGGAAAACCAGTATTTTACACTCAATTTTAACACTTAAAACAAGTAATAAAAATGTTTAATTGGATTGGAAACCAAATTGCGTTTGTAACCTTTATTACCGAAACATATGATTTATGTATTTAATTTAAATATAATTTTTGATGAAAGCTTATTATGACCTTCAAGTAGAAGTACCCTTTTCGGCTCACCAATTTTAACCAAAATATAGTAAATACATTCATATCGATATAAAATTCCTATTTACCAAATTTTAGATAATTTACATTATATATTTATATAATTTTCGATGAAAGTCTAATATTCCAGTAAAGTACCGCTTCCGGTTTTCCAATTTAGACGAAAATCTAGTATGTTATTTAAATCAATATATAAATTTTAAATACTAAATTTGAGAAGTTTTGTGTAGCATTTTAATATAATTTTTGATGGAAATCAATTATGACCTTCAAGTAAAGTACCACTTCTGGTAATGATGCAGTGACCAAAAAGGGAGGTTCACAACTAGATTTTACAACGATCCTTAATACAATATTACAACTTTCTACAGCTAACCGTTTTTGAGTTATACGAGAGTACGAACGTACGTACAGACGCCACGACGAAACTATTCAAAATGGATTCAGGGATGGTCAAAATGGATATTTCCGTCGAAATCTGAAAACCGAAAATTTTCGCGATTACAATACTTCCTTTACTTCGTACAAGGAAGTGAAAAAACTTAAAGTCTCTTTTATAGCATTAAATTACTAATCAGTCAACATTTCGTTAATTCAGATTACATCAGAATTACAAAACATAAAATCGCATAAATCAGACCAGTGATAGCACATTTCACTTCAACCACTACTAATATCGTCCGAATAAAAATTGGCATGTCTGCCGAATCATAGCAATTTTTCTCCGGCGTATCTTTATATTTTTATACCATGTTTTCATACCAGTGTGTAGATCAATTACTTTTATGTACACTGATGACTGTTTCATTGACGTGAACATAGTTTGAATCGGGTGTAGGTAATTTAATATCGTTGGTGCTATTCCAAAGTGGCGTGTCTGCAAAGTTTGATATTTTTTCTGATTTGTTCCATTTTTACGTCGTTATCTTTTCTGTCAACAAAGCATAAAAAATGCCTAACTGAATATGTTACGCCCCTAGTTAACTATACAAAATACGGCCTATTTAATTAAAAGAATTAGCTATCTTACTTCTGCAACTATAATTCTAACCCAATTTTCTCAGTTCTACAAATTTTCATATAGGCCACTTCGGCTTTGCACCGACGAATAATAAATGAATCAGTTTATTTTTAATATAATTCCTCTAATTTGCTTACATGGAGATATATAGAACAGACTATTCGATTTTACCCCACTCAATGGGGCATTATCGAACATCGACCACTTCTTTTAAATATTTAATTCTATCAACACTATTAATTATTAAATTTTACTTCTTGTATAATTTAATAGATCAAATAACTTACTATCCAATAAAAACTTCAGGCCAGGAAGCTCAAATGTTCGACATTACCCCATTCTTCCTTATCTACTTGTTGGTAGTCAAATTTCACGGTCAACTTATCAATCTGCCTTTATTAAAAAAAAAAAAAAGATTTGAATTAGAAGATTGAATTAGACCCTCCCCCTTCCCTGAAATTAGTTACAGAACGAATAGTTGATTTTTTTTTTTTTTAATCAAATTGATACTGAATAGTATTAGACAATTAAAATAGTAATGAAACAACTTTTCTTTGGGAAACGAAATGGATGGAAAAGAGTGGGAGCAAAAATTAAAAAAAGTTTACCTTTAAAGAGGGACCCCTCTTCCCCATCCCCCTCATTAACGAAGTGGACCCAGAACTCGATAGGCCTCCTTCCCCAGAAGGAGGAGAGGCTTCAATTTGTTCACCGGCTCAAAAATATCCTAGTCTCTTCCGATCTACTTCCGCCCCGAGGTATCTCAGCATGGTAATGACCAGATTGGGATGCGGCGCCGAAATTCCAGATTAGGGCTGAGTTCGATAACCTCGAATCTGATATCATAAAAATCTGGAATTCCAGCTGTGTCCCTTAATTTAATTTGTATTAGAATGTTGAATTAAATTGAATTTCTTTATTACGCTAGAATATTCCTTTTTAATTAGCTTATTCTCTGTTATACACTAAATAATTTGGCATCCCTTATTAAAAACTAAGGATTCGTTGTGCCTGCGAAAATCGTGAATAGCTTGTGCGTGTAACTAAAAAAAAAAATCAAAAAAAAAAAAAATCTATATTCATAACCAAAAACCAGATTAAAAACAAGAGACTGCAACAACCATAAAATTATTTTTTTTTAAATTATATTTTGGAGAAACCATTCCAATTTAACGAAACTTTTTAATATCATTAAAGAAAATACTGCTCCATTCAATTGTAGAATAAAAATGGCAGATGATAATTTGCAATGTTGAATTCCTTTATTACGTTAGAATAATCCTTTTTGAATTGCTTTTAATTTAATTAATTATAAATTATTAGGCAACCCATATAAAAAATTAACAATTTTTTTTTTTATCATTGTAATATTTTTCTATTCTATTTCCGAATTTGGATTTTTCTGTTGTTTATCACTTGATAGTTCTGACTGGATTTGATGTTGAAGTAGCCTATCTCTGTCTACAATATTTAATCCTAAATCTGCTAATTTGTGCGCACCTGAAGTAGTTGAGGAGTTTTCTATATCCACTTTTGGAAAATTATTACTATAAAATTATAATGGTGGTATCTCATGGAGATAAGGCAAACTTTTGTTGAAAATGTTGATTTGTCACACCTATTTGACAGGATAAAATTTAAGATTTTTAATAAACTGAACAATTTTTAGGAGTATACTATTAATTCATAAAAAAAAATCTTTATTTTTGATAGAAAAATCCTCAGCTCTTTTATTCTCTTGTTCTCGTGATGCGGTTCTATTTTTTCAAATTCTCTGCGAAGTATAGGGGTGTATACACAATTAAATTAAAAAAAAATGTAAAAAATATTTTACTGTTTCATTTACATTTTTCGTAACGTGAATAGTCTCAACTATTTTTCTATTTTTTGTTGATTTTACTACATCCAATATTTTATGATTTTGGATATAGCAAAACATATTAAATTAAAAAAAAAGAATGCTAAATGGATAAAGAATGCTTAAAAAAAATCACAAAAATGTTCTACCAAGGTAGAGGTAAGCTAGAAAGTAAAAAAAAAAAATGGTTTATACATTTATATCATGGAAACGATAAAACAAGGCGTCTCAACTTTTATTTTACGGTGGAATTTCATATATCTTCTTAATATTCATTTATCACCTTAATTTTAGGTATATAAAGCCAACAAATTCTTCCCGTATCCAATCCTTACAATTCAAAATCCTTCGAAAAATCCTTAATGCTGCTTATTATGTTACAAATAAAATTATCCATAAAGACCTAAATGTACCCTTTGTTGCAGACTTAGCCCGAAATAGATATACCTCTTTTAATTACAAACTCCTTGCCCACACTAACTCCCCAGTACGTAACCTGTCATCCCAAACTATTACCGATAATCCTCCGAGGCATCTTAAAAGAAGATGGCCGCGGGACCTCCTAACATAGATGTCATCTAAGTGCTACCAATGGGTAGCTCCTTCTCACGTCATTATCAAGTGCTATGTACTTTTTATCATACTTACTTGTTGTATAATCTTATACAGTTGTAAATTTCTGTAAATAATTAAAAGAAAAATTAGGTGTATTGTACTAAATCTAAGATTTAGCTTAAGCCTAACAAAATATGCTAAAAATAAAAATCATTTGTATATAAGATAAGCGAATATTTTCCCGTTGAATAACACAAAATACTTCTTTTTGTTTATCATAATTATGGTCGATGCAATGTACCTCAAAAATGGGAACTATCCAGAACGATATTTAAAAAAAAAAAATGCGCCATTAAAAAAAAAAAATGATACCTAATAGTAAAATAAAATAGGAATAAAGCTGTATTTGAATTATTCTAACATTGTAAGATTTCTCTTGATAAAATGTTAACATTTTTAATTGTTGTCACTTTAAAATAATTTTTTTTTACAATTGTTTCAGCCTACGGAAACCTCGGCTCAGTGCTGAGTTCTCAAGGCAGAACCAAGGAGGCTGAAACAGCCTTCAGGATAGCGCTCAGCTTTCGACCCAACATGGCCGACGTTCACTATAACCTGTAAGTCATAGATAATTCTTTATCAGTATTTTTTTTTTTAGCGTTATACTTTTTATGCAAAGTCCCGAAGTTTACGTTACAGCCGCTTCGAGTATTCCGGGTAGAATATTATTTTTTAAAGCCTTTAAGACGGTTGAATAACTTGGCTTCCATAACATCGTTAAAATTTACCGCAACCCATGGTGAGTTCCCACAGGGTACACACCCGGCCCATTATCATACTACAACACATTTGTAATTTATTGATAAGAGAAGGCGGATACAGCATTATGTAGACCCTATGATATGGAGAAAATATTCAGATGATATTGGTACAGGAGAGGGGCTCATTTGCATACTCAGGGCAGCAACTTCGCTCTCCTCTCTGTTTCCTTATACACTCTCTAACACAAATGCGACAGCATGTTCGCGGAAAATCTGTAGTCGATGGAAGAACAAATAAGATAAGTTTGTGCTTTGCACCAATGTAATATTCTTTATTCTTACAGAGCAGTAAGGAAATGCCGGTGGCCAATGAACTCCAATGTTTGATTATGTCCTATTTAATCATTATTCAATGCTTTTAAATATTCTTTCTGACTCCTTGACACAAACTATATATATATATATATATATATATATATATATATATATATATATATATATATAATAATTACAATAATTTAATTTATATAAAATGAAACGTAAATTTTAATTATAAAGGAATGAGATGGTCCTGGAGGCGGTCAAAAAAATGTATCACAAATAGTAAAAACTATTTGTTACGAACCGACGTTTCGACCTACTTTGCAAGGCTTCTTCAGGTCTTGAAGCTCAAAGAGAGGTGAAGGAGATCTACAGTTCTACGGCAAAAGTTCAATGCAGGTCTACTAATGATTATTAAAAATTAGTAAATTATAATTGTTTGGTATTTAAGATACTGCTCCCAATTAAATTCTTCCTTGTTAAAGTTTTCTGCAAACATTTTGTATTTAATAGTAAACACTTTGCCAACTGACTGACATAATATTTACTCATGTTCATAAAAAAAAAAAAAATTTCCTATGCAAATAAATTGACAGTAGTTCGCAAACATACTTAATTCTAATAGTAACTTTAATATATGATTTAATTTTTTTACATTTAATGATATCAATGGATCTACCTATATCATTTGTTTTTTTTTGGTTACGCCCCTGCTTATTGCATGTAAGACCTAACTGAAATTTCTTCCAATATTTTTTATATAGCATTATTTAAAAAAAAAAATGTTCAATGCTTTAAAATGGTATATGAGTGAAAATTAAAGTGAACCAACTCTAACAAAATATAAAATACTAAATACGGATTGTATGAATACAGTGTTTCTTTGCCAAACGTTTCTGTCGGGCTAAGCAACACCAAACGAACTGTTTGTGTATTACTGGCGATAATCTGGTTTACTAATTGTAAGCTCACATTGGATACCTAAGTAGTTCGTTATGTTTTTATGTTCCTATGAACCTTTCTTCGTCATGTATTTTGTTTTGTGCTCGCTGATTTGGTTCACTGTTTTTATTTAGTTATTCAGTTGTCGAAGGGACGTGAAAAGTAAACTATTCAAAAGTAGAATATGAAACATAAAAAGTACTACACCACTGCTGCATTATGCAAGGATGTGATGCAGTCAGCAACCACGCCCCAACCTCTAGGAGTTTCTTTCCGGCAAAGGATTTTATATCGACTTTATAGAGGCTGGGTGTGCCCAAGGTTGATAAAAATTAATAGCATTACCGCTGATTATCTACTACACCCTGATTTGATTCAGGGCCCTTGAGTAGAAGACACTCAACTATCCCACTTTAATAAAAAAAGAGGTCTATCACTAAACCTGAATGAAGACATAAAGGTATTTTATGTATTTTCCCCCTCATTACGAAATTGATGGAAAATATCCTTTATTATTAGGGTCATATTCAAAATAATTACAATTTTACACAATTTATAAATAATTTTACTTACTACCATAATAGGTCTTAAATTATTAAGAACATATTGTTGTAGGATTGAATTATTACATTCTAGTTTCATTCCCCAAGTTAAAGTGATTTTAACCCTTAGGCTAAAAAAAGAAATGATAAAAAAAAAAAAAATGTTACCTTAAAAATTCTAGAGTCTTTTATGTAAAGATTGAAATATAGTTATATTTTGAGGGTTCCGAAAATGGAATGGATTCAAAAACATATATAAACTGAAGTAAAATCGAGCTTGTGAGATCATGGCGCAAGCGAAATATATTTTGTGGGAAAATTAAATATACTTATATTTATTTTATTTCTAATGCTTTATTTATGTAAATTGCATTTATAAATGCCTCTAGGCTTCAACTTTAACTCAAATATCTTAATTTTAAAACCCGTTAAGGAGGTTCATTGGGATATTCCTCATTTAAGGTTACACTTATGACCAGTAAGATTTCTGACAATTTGGGATTGAGCATTTTATAAATGGTTAACAATATGATTTCGTATTTTGAGATTATGCTAGAATACCATGCTATTTCAAAACAAAAGATGTTTAGAACATTACATTTGAAGTAGATTATTATAGTAACATTCATGAAAATGAATTAAAATATTAACCATGTTATTTGAGTTTTAAAACTTTTCTTTCTCTACAATTTAGCTGTCTTGGAGTTAAATCCAGGTAACAATCCTGAAATAACACTCATGATTTTTAGGACAGTACTAAAACTTGAGAAACTGGCATTGTAACAATAATGTTTATGATATATCTTGCATTATCAAAGTTTAAAAGTTCTCCTAACAGCATGTTTTATACAGAAATAATTAAATATGTTACAGCCTGATTAAGTACAGGAAAGAACATATCTTAAACAAAATGTACATGTATATATTTTTTAATGTTTAGCTTGAATGCTAGAATTTAGTTATACAGTACCAATTTGATATAATGACTTTTTGTTTATCTGTAGAATTTAAAATCAACTCTAAAGTGGCTTAGAAAAAGGTTAAAAATAAAGTGAAACCCACAGACTGCAATGTTGCATATATTTTTTAAGTGACCCATTATGAATTGAATACAGTGCATAGGCAATAGATAATATTCAACATATTTAAAAATAATATTAAATATTTTAAAAGGTCCTAAAAGTTAATTAAAATATAGCCATTATTCTATTTCCATGCCTCATCAAATGCGTTCCGAATCTAGATGGTTGGCTGATATTGGAATGGAGTGAAATGTGGACTCCAAGCTCTATTGGGCTATGGTCCAAGGCTATTATCAATCTTTTTGTGGTGCGGCGCACAATATTAGAACGCGATATTGAAAAATAGAACTAAATATTGAGAAAACGCAGTATCCTGACTTTCTCCGCATACCTCTTGGGACAAAGATCATTAAATATTAAATTAATGATATGGTCATACGGTAATATATTAAGACTTGTTGTACAAAATAATAAACTATTATATATTGTTCAGTATCATTTGTTCCAAAGATTTTCAATTAACAGGGCCAAAACAATAAATATTCATAAATTTTTCACATTTTTTTCCCTTCATCTTTCTATTTTATTTAGCAATTAACGTTTTATACAATAATTTCATACTTATTAATAAGTTTGTATAGTCAAAATGCTTCAACGGGTATGGAGTTGTCCGTTGGGATAGGGCCCGCATAGTCTTATATCGTGCATTATCTCGAAAACGGCGTGTTTTAAGGCTATAAAACGCAGAAGCTGACTTCTCTTTCTCCTTTTTTACTCTTTGGAGTGCGAACCGATTTATTAAATAAGCAAATAATTATTTTTTATCGTTCTGCAATGAAGGCCAATTATTTAATGCAATCTTCTTGAAGAATCACGTAACGGTTGTATATTTCATCTAGTCTGTTACTCCGCTAAACTCAATTGAAGTTTCCTTCTGTACGAAGATGATCGGAACTGGATCCGAGGTCTTCGCCGCCTTTCTGGATAATTAACGCTTACAACAAGATCTTCAGAAACACAGGAATGCTCTTGATCCCATCGTCCAAAGATTTAAAACGCGACCTGTCTGGTCTCGATCCGACGTCTGACCATCGTCGGAGCTTTGAAACCTCCTAGTTTTTCGATCACTCTTAATGAAGTCATAGTAAGAAGTTAAGAATAGATATTGGGATTCGTCAATTCTCCATGAAATTACCTTTCTTTTGGCACCTCATTTGTCAAAATCCATCGTTTCTGAGAGCCGGAAAAGAGATCTATAGTACCGTAATAATATATGCCAGGGATATTAATGAAGTATTTAATGAATATTAAACCGATCTAAATAAAGAATCATCATTTCCTGGAAGAAACGCCCTTTGGAAGAAAATCCAGACTTGTTATATATGAATCCATATAAGTAGTGATCTACTTTTCATTTCGATAGTGAAGAATTATATTGTCGGTCGTGTCAATAAGCATTGGTTTGATTTAAATAATTTTTAAAATACTCACGCTCAACTGTTAGCTTTCGGGCTCGGGTTCGAGTCCGGTTTTGGAAGAAAATTCATTTTCTGTTCATTCAGCCCTTGATTGATTCTGGGGTCGGGAGGACATCCTAGGGCATATCCAGCTCATATAATATGAATATCTGGCCCTTAATTGGATTGGGGCCCTTAAACCTGCCTGGCAGTTGAATATGGATACTGAGCACATATAACCATATCATTATACTCCTAGTATAAACGTTCGTCAAAAAACAGTACACTCCAAACTAACTACTGATCCCAAGAGCCCGGTTGTAGGGGTAGAGGTTTGGTTTAATTTTTTTTTTTTTTAATGATTATTTTTTCTTCATTTGATAAACACAAATAAATTTTAACATAAAAAGAACCATGAAATCTACAAATTACATTGGAATATGAAAATTTTATTAGCTTAGACATCGTCAAAATCAATCCAGCATTTCTTTTTGGCAACTCCTCCGTAGGCGGTAAGAGTTCCTGGAAGATCCTTGTGTTTCTTTATGAGGATTCATGCTGTCAGTCTTTGGTGGAAATTACTGTTATATTCTTTGGCAGTCTCTAAAACTGTTGAGACGCTTAAGTCCTTGTGTAGCACGTCATTTATGACCTAGAATAGTCCCTCAATAATGCGCTCAATAATAATTTGGATGGACTGAATAGACTCTTTCTGTGCTTTTTTTGGATGCTAGAAATTTTGGAAGATTCCTAAGGTAAAAATTAAATAAATACAAATTTTCGAATTTCCATTGGAAGACCGACCGTTTAGACCATCTTCTAGTCATAATTTAAAATTATTTAAATTATCTTTGTAAGTTGAACTAGACAATATAAACAAATAAATGTATTTTATGAATACCTTTATTTTTACATTTCATCTGAAAATTTTGCCTTCCGAAAAAAAAAAATTTCCTTTGTATTTTTTACATTGGATGAGGTATTTATTTCTCATAACTTTTTTGTTTGCATTTGACCATCTATAGATAACCAACAACTTAGATTTTAACGTCAGACTTCAGAATGATGTTAAGGTGAATGAAGCTGAATTGAATAATGCTTAACAAATATTTAAAAAATATTAATAAATTAATAATTTTGTATGTATGTTTATGATTATAAAGGTAATAATTTGTTTAACGTAAGGAATATTTTAGAAATTTTTGGTTAGGTTTGTTGATAAACGTTGATAAACCTGCTCATCTTTCTTTGTTCTTTTGCAGGTTAAGTTTTTGACATAAGAGAGACCACTAAAAAAGTCTCTCATAGGTTTTTTTTTTTTTTTTTTTATAGGTATATACATATATATATACGTACTAATGGCCAAATCGTCTCCTTGCATAACCGTACAAATAGAATGTCCTTGCTGCTGAACCCTTATCACTTCATGAGTTATACTAGTAATAGGTTTTTTTTGGGGGCTTTTTTAATTTTATATACATATATTTTATATACTTTATCCTTTTGGAGTCATAGTATTTCTAAAAAACGTAATTTAATTAAATATTTTTTAACACATACTTAACACTTTTATTATTAATATTTAAAACCTGTAATTTAATTTAAAATTAATATTTGGTCAACATTTATTTTATTCTCATCTATTAAATTTAGTAAAACCTCTTTTATTTTACCTTATCTTAAGAATTTTTTTTTAAAAGATACTATTACTTCCTGAGTGGCATTACTACCACCATATCAATTTAGTCGAAACTGAGAATTAGGTAGTTTTAGCGCACTATGCGCACTATATGGGGATTCCTTTTGAAACTATTTTTGTTTCCATCTTTTTTCTATTTTTGTTACTATTTTAAAAGAGAAAACATTTCAAATTTAGGAAAAGAACCCCAGCTAAAATCCCTCCTAAAACAACAAATGGGGATGGATTTTAGTTTTAAGTGTTTGAAGGAAACGTAGTAAACAACCTGAACCGAATAATGAAATGTTTTCTGAATGAAGCCTCATTATCTGCGATATAGAGTTTTCCAATGGTAAACAGAATGTTTACTGACTGCTATAAATAGAAGTAGTTGGTCCCTTAAAAAAAAAAATCTCACTACTAGGATGAATTCATTTTTTTAGGATAGGGGAGTTTCGAAAGAATTACAAGTAACAGGTGTTCGTGAAAAACCTGGGGTGAAGACATACGCCATCATTTTCTCAATTAATGGTTCATTAAATGTACTCTTTTTGAATCAAGAAGGACTTCAGTTCTTAATTAAAATACGTTATAACATAACATGCTATGTAGCCTGGGTTATGTGTATTGACTTTTCAAATAGCTAATGGAAGAAATTTTTTTTTTTTTTTATGTAGAATAAACTATAATAATAGAATAAGTTTCTGCTTTATTGGTAGGTATTGTACTTTCTATTTCCTGGGGATGAGAATAATTGGTTCAATACTTGAGCTGAGTTTCTATTGTCATTGTCTTTAGTTCAAGTATCAAGCCCATGCTATGACTGATTAATTCGCAACGATATTTTCAGATTTTTACGGACGTTATGTTTCTCGTTAGTCTCAATGAATAATAAAGAACTCATTTAATATGTGAAAAAATATCCAATTTCGTACGATTTAACCAATCCTAAATGCATGGATTTTTCATTTCAAAATTAAATCTGGTGCATATTGTCAATCAAAATTAAAATATATTGAAAAATACATAATTTTTGACTGTTTACAATAATTTATAATTTTATCAAGGAAAAATAATTACTCAGCTGAAGCATACTCTTAATCTTTCTTTTGTGGATTTTTTTTTTTTTTTAAACGATCTTAAACTCTTCATAGCGAAATACTAAAATAATACTTACTCATTCTAAAATAATCATAAAAAAATGTTCCATCATCAATCAATTCCTTATACAACTTGACAAACTCTCCTTCAGTTTCTCTCTTTACCATACCTCATGAACCCATTTACCTATAGGTATGTTTTTTCTTCACTTGAATTTCTTCTTCATCTGTAATTAGGGCAATCGTTTTTAACTCATGTTTTGAATACGTGCCCATAGTTATGGATGCTCCGAGACTGATGGAAAAGGAATACGTCACTGATATGTGGATTCGGAGAGCACGGATAGGAAATTCGGGGACTGACACTGAACTGTCGCTGGCAACTGGCACGCTTCGAACATGTGTAAATGGACCTTAAGACTTCAGCATGACCAGTGTTACCATTGCCATCTAAATATATACGTACCATTTAATATAATTCTTATATGATTAAGTAATGAGAGTCAGCAAATAAAAAGTTGTGAGAGATAAGGCTATTTTCATGTTTAGATTGTGTATTCTAAAAACCAGAAGAATGAGATAAATTAAGGTATATAAGCTTTCTTATCGCTGGCTTTTGTTATTATCAAAGTCATTGTAAAGGCGCCTTTACACGAGTTATTTTTCCACTCTCTAGAGTTAGAGATATACCTGCTAGGCCTTTACGGGTTTGAGGGGGAGCTCTACGAGAGTTTTAATGCCACGTTACAGCAGGTGATAACGCCCTCCCTCCCACCTCCTTTCTCTCGGAGAGCAGTTCCAACCGTTCAAAACAGATTTGAATACGATGATAGCACTCTCCGAGAGGAGAAGATAACATTCACAACACCTGTGACGTGGCATTAAAAGTATCGGAGAGCTCACTCTCGAAAGCTTAGAAGTAGAGTTACACCCCTGAGTTTTACTCTCGAGAGTATACTCTACCTCTCTATGGTGAAAAACTCCCTCCTGTAAACATTGACAATGACTTCTTCGCTGTTAAGGTGTAAGTGATACTCTGATATGTAAGTGATGAGAGTTCTTCTCATAGCTTTTCGATCTTGCAAGGAATGAGGGAAGAGTAGGAAGTGAGAAGAAACGGTTACAATGAATCGATTTGGGCTAAAGAGGAGAGGAGGAATGCCAGCCCCGATAGCGGGTAATGTATACAGAATGACGCGACTTATCGGAAAACACTCGGATCCCCGTTTAACCTTTGAACCCTCCTCCGCTGATATCCAATCTCGGGTGAGCCTCCGGGGAAAGCCTTCTTATAACTTTATTGTTTTTTTATTACCCTTTTCAGAATTTGATGTAATTCCCCTCCCTCTCTAATATGGCGACAGATCAAACAAATCATACTTCGGTATCCTATTTCAATGTCGAAGAACCTTTTAGAAACGAACGTTACCCCTTTCGACTTGCTTTTAACAATTTTCTTTTTACTGTCAATAAAAAAATAAATAAATAAACATCAATATGAAGTTGAATGCAAGAAACTGGAATAATCTATAAATAATTAGAAAAAGTGATTTCGTTTAGATTTAGTTTACATATTACAAAATACCAATTATGGATTATAATTGATATTAATTAATCCGTTACTTATTTCCGAGATAAATCAATTAAAATAATAAGCAACTCTAAATAAATAATTCAAATATATATATATATATATATATATATATATATATATATATATATATATATATATATATATATATATATATACTATTTTCAGTAGATATTTGTCAGAAAATATAGTTTCTTTTCTATTATCGATACCAGAGTCGGGAGATTCTTCTGGAGTATGCCCAGCCCTTTTAAAATATATATTTGATCCTTTAACCAGTTGAAAGAAAGAAATGAGCGTGGTCCTGGCCAGATTGTGTTTTTTAATAAAAAAAACAACAAAAAAATATCACATATAGTATTCGAGAATATTAATCACGCTTACATTTCAAATCCATAGGTAGAACAGACTTAGAGGTTTTCCTATATATATATATATATATATATATATATATATATATATATATATATATATATATTTATTTATGTGCAAATCGAGTTAGAGTTTTGAAAATTTACATGATAATTGAGTTATTATAGAAGTAACTTTTATATTATATACCTTTTTTAATTTGTATTTTAGTGAAAATACGGCTTTATTGACGGAGCTCTACTGCCCGCCATTTTTTTTTTTTTTAATGTTCGAAAATTTTTGTTGTAGTTATTTCAATGTGTTTACTTTAGTTACCGTTTGACATTGAATTTTGCAATGACAGCTTGTTATAAATATTTTCCCCTTTTTCTAAATATTATGGGATAAAAATATTTTTATAAAGCAAATAGCTATTTAAAAAAATATAAATATATACCCCTTCGAAAAGGCAAGATTGACATTATGATTAATTAAATATAAACGTAGTATTAACCTGAAATGACGAGAAACTAATCGAATGCATCGAGAACAACTGAAAAATTATTTATTTATTTTCTTGGCTTTAAATAATTTTAATTTAAACAATCATTAGTCTAGTTGATGAGATCTTGACTAAAGTACATGTCAAAATAATAGCAATGAACAAATTATCTCTGATAGAAGATATTTGGACCGAACTGGATATCTTATCTTTCCAAAGTAGGCTCCATACACATGCGAACCCTCTACTCCATAATCTTGTTTCCTCCGCTATTACTGATAAGACTCGAAATCCTTGAAAAGAAAATGGCAACGTGACCTACTTACTTATCACAGTCATTTCTGTTCATAGCTGCTTAACTGATAATAGGCAACTCCATTTCGTTCCAGGGTCTGTATATCTATCATGAAATTTTAATATATATGTATATATTAAAATATAGTAGACTATATATATATTTTTTTCTCTTGCATAATAACCCTGTGCAAGAGGGGTTTATTTTTATATTGATCCATATATTTAGTATACATTAATATTGCTATATTAAGCATATATATATATATATATATATATATATATATATATATATATATATATATTATATATGTATGTATATGTATATGTAGTCTTCTTAAATACATTTGTACAAAACTCTCTGTAATCTTAGAGGGCAGTAGTTATTAATTTATTTTTATTGACTTGATCAATTTTCTATTGCTCAAGGAATAGGACCTCATGAATTCGAGGAGAATGTAATTTCATAAAATATCTTAAACTAGAATTAATAAAAAATCTTATAATAAATTATTTTTAGCTAGTCATTATCATCTTTAATTTTTCGTCTTAGGATTTTACACCGAAAAATATTGTGAAATATTGAATTTAATAGCTTAGTACTGGATTGAAATTTACATCCTTTATCTGTTTCTCATGACAATAATTGTTATATATCTTTTTACTAATTTTGTATTCAATAATTTTATTTTAATCTATTATATCTGTATCTCATAGGTAAACTGTCGTCAGTTACATTTTCAAAGTTTCACAGAAGAGCGAAAAGAAGTATCGGATCGCTTTGTATTGCTTGTTATTGGCCTACTTTCTTTATATTTGAAGTTACTTCTTTTATACGTTAATATTTTATTGTTACTTACTTATTTTTTGACTACCCTTTTAGCTTATTTACGATACAATAGTCGGAAAATATGGCCAGAATATTGGAAATACGACAATAAAATAAGTTACGTTACTATTTTAGTAATGGTTATTGAAGAAATGATTTTATTATTTTATCAATAATACTATTCCATCAACTTATAGATTGATACGAACAAAAACGGTCATAACATCAGCAGAATTGGCAATGCATCCTACAAGATAGTGGCATTTTCTAGGTAGATATTAAGTGAATCAATTTAGTTATTTATTAAACCAATGTTTACTTAGGAATACAAGAGAATTATGATTTTAAACCGATATGTTTTGTGTATAAATAATCAAAAACAGACTGAAGATTTACCTAACATGAGGTCAACGCCATTACAGTGGATGAGGTACAATTAACTGTAACAATTTCGAAAATAAACAATCTTTCACGACAAAATCGTGTTTGAAACTAATATGTAGGTTATACTAAAATGCCTAAAGAGGGATGTAGACGATAAAGGAACTAAAATAGAGGCATCTAATTCGAACTTAAAATAAGGATAACCCTAGTATCTTGCAGGACACATTGCCAAATTAAGAATTTTTTACTGTGTAAAAAATATAGCAGAAATGCATTATTTTAAAGAATTTAAATATTCAGGAGATTGTTTTAAAAATATTTCATAAGGGATAAATGTCTCTCTTTCATGATTTACCATTCAGAGAATAAAAAAGTAAATAATCTAAACGGACTCAATGCATAATCTGAATATTCAAGGAAACTCAGAATCTGTGTAATTTGGTATTTAAATTCCATCACATACCAGAACTCTAATTGTTACATGAGTCTAGTATTGTCTGCTGGTTATGTGCTATGGGGCCCTGTGAAGCTGCCAAGAGTTAATCTGGATTATCCAAGGCTCTAGCCTGATGAGCTTCAAAGACCACTAAGTGCCCTTAGTGCAAGCCCATGTGGGCTCAAGCAGTGGAAGCTTTTGAAAGATGCGGGTTGAAAATTCTCCTTGTATTCTCTCGAATTTAATTTATGTGTTTTATATATAGTTTATATATATATATATATATATATATATATATATATATATATATATATATATATATATATATGAAAGATAAATTGAATTCGACAGAATACAAGGAGAATTTATGTATATATGGATAATAATAAATTTGAGTTATCAATTTTTTATTTATTGTTATTTCCCTTTTAGTTTATCTATTATTGTTATTATATAGCCAGTTTTATTAATAATCAGCTTAAATAATTAATATTAACTAATTCATTTTTAGTTGTTGTTATTACTCAATCAGTTTCATCTTATAACATTTTACATATTCATCACTGTTTTCATTTTTCTCACTATGTCTTTTTAATTATTAATTTTAATTCAGTCACTGTGTATATCATTGTTTTATTTTTGTATTTTTTTTAGCCCTGATGAAGACCTGCAAATTCGGTCGAAACATCGGTTTCTGATAAATAGTTTTTACTATTTGTGATCCACTTTTTTTGATCTCCCTCCTGGACCATCTTATTCCTTCATTGAAATAAAATAATTTTTATTTTTATTCAAATTCAATTTTGGTATTGTTTTGTAAATATTTTTTTTTTTTATGTTTTTTTTGTTATACATGAACCCTAGAGGAGCTTGCATTTTTGTTTATGAAAAAACTGCCTCAGTTTCATCTATGATTATTTGATAAATAAATAAAGATAATTAAAAAAAAAAGTATTATTGACTAAAGCGGTCTTCACACATGGGACCAACGGTTCGGCGAACTAAGTTCCCATGTGTGTAGAGTTGACGAACAACGGTTCGTATGTTTTTCCATTGTTCGTGTAGTGTGTAGAAAGCCACGTACCGAACAGTTGTTCTCGCGAACCAATATTCCCATGTGTGTAGGCCCCTTTAGAATGTTTTTTATTAGTTAGTGAGTTGAGGGACAGCGATAAACCTAAATAGTCCAACTTAATTTTTTCTGAGTTATGACGTTGATAAATGTGCGAAGTTATATGTTGGTGGGTCTACGTTATTTGCATCTAGTTAATTATAAGCTGTATATTTGTTTAAAAAAATACAAAAAAAAATGGATTTAAATGGATTTATTGCTAAAACCTTATAGAAATTTTATTGTCAATTGCCGAGATTAAAAATTTATTTATTGTGAATTTAGTTTGAAGAAGTATTGTATCACGCTGCAGGATCGAATCTAATATTGGTTATGGAGGCTCTTGTCAAGTAGCTATGACATGAAATACACTAATTAATTTAAATTTAATTTAATTAGTGTCAAGGTGTCCGTATTGTTCAGCCAAGGCCACTGTTATTGATCATCCACAAGGGCTTAAGGAGGCTTGACGTCATCTCCAATTAGATGAACAGTTGTATTTAGTATTATCGTCGGTGTCTGTCTATCTCCTCAAAATTCAGTTCTATGCCTGTTCATGATGTCTGCCTATTAACCTTTTAGTATATATTTATCTAAAAATAAACAAATTTAGAAATCAATTGTCAATTAGAAGTAACAATGAGATAATAATAAGCCTTAAATTTTACTACCCCATTACATGAAAATAACTTGGAGTGGCCAGTTGAACATGTGAAAGGCGCTAACAAATAAATAAAATGTTCAATTTTTTTTATCAATATAGAAAACCAAAATAGGACAAGATAATAATATATAATTAAAACATCAACATAAAATCTGTATTCGGCTGAATCTAAAAAAAATCGGACCTGTATTCTCGGAGAAAAGCCGCGGACGGCGGATGGTGGACGGACTGATTTTTTTAATTATTCGATATTTGGATTCTACGTATCTTGGAACGAAAAACCTCAAATTTTTAGGGAGGTAGTTAATTATTTTTTCTTTTTGGTCGTTTATAAAGGTTCATTATTGCAAAAAACGAACCCAAACTTAAATTTCCTTCTTTCCTTTAAGGAATCGGACCATGGTTCATATGAAGATACATATAATTAAAACATCAACATAAAATCTGTATTCGGCTGAATCTAAAAAAAATCGGACCTGTATTCTCGGAGAAAAGCCGCGGACGGCGGATGGTGGACGGACTGATTTTTTTAATTATTCGATATTTGGATTCTACGTATCTTGGAACGAAAAACCTCAAATTTTTAGAGAGGTAGTTAATTATTTTTTCTTTTTGGTCGTTTATAAAGGTTTATTATTGCAAAAAACGAACCAAAACTTAAATTTCCTTCTTTCCTTTAATGGTTCAAATGAACTTTTTTGTTGCTTTTGAGGTATAGAATCGGCACGTGATGTGTCCTGGTTTTTATCTTTTAGACCTTGTATAAACAAATTGTATAAGAACTATTTTTTCCTACTAAAATAGTTCTTATACACATTAGTATATAACTTCGGATGCTTGTTATATACTAAAATCTGCGCTATTTAATTTTTACTTTAAATTTTATTTATTTACATATTTAAGCAAATTGTAATACTTTGTGACTTATTGGCTAAAAACCTTAAAATATACGATGGTCATTTTTAAAAATCTGCCATATAAGGCCTATGAACCTCGTGGGAGTGGTAGACTTTTCATTATCGTTTTTTTCAGACATTTTTACATAAGAATCCATCAATACCCTCCAATTTTTACTTCCTTGTACGCAGTTAGTCGCGAAAATTTTAGGTTTTCCGATTTCAACGGAAATATCCATTTTGTCTAGTTTCGTCATGACGTCTATACGTACGTTCTCGCATAACTCAAAAACGGTTAGCCGTAGAAAGTTAACATTTTGTATTAAGGATTTTAATAAAATCTAGTTTTGGTCACGAAAAAATTTCTTGGCAACTGGTTACCAATTGAAAGAAAACGACCTATGATAACGGAATGAGACCTTCAGAAACAAGAGCTTGTGTGTGTGCCAATAGGTGGATGTCGCGACGCCGAGTGCTGTTTTTGAGATTCTGCAATCTTCGGAAACTAGTAACCAAACTCAGGATCATTTTTTAAGAGTGAACCGATTTATAGTTTATTAGACGTAAAAAGAAATCGTGCGGTTTCCAAATCAGACATCTTTAGTCCAAAAGATTGCCGAACATTCCCACCTAACTTGGGACATCTGGTCACTTTATAATAGCTCGAGTTGATGAAAGCAAATCTTTGATTGATTTTTTTTGTGTGTTTGTATAGCTGAGCTCAATAAGCTGTGGTGGTTGAGTTGGTTGGCTTTGGCTTAGAAAAAAAAATAAAAATAAAATAACAATTTTTTTTTTTTTTTTAGTAAATCCTGTCACTATCGAAATTTACTCAAATCGTTTCTCGTGGGCTGAAGAAAATACTTTTATTTTTAATTTATATGTAAGTCTTAAGGAATTTTTATTTTGTTTAGTGAAAAGGATTTTCTTTAATTGGTTTATCTATCACACAGTTACAAATAATTTCGATTTTGACGTTTCGGGGTCTTATACCCATCAGAACATCAATTTTTCTTTGCTCCTATGTGTCGTACATTTCAATTTTACAATATTGTTATTATTAATAAATAGAGTTATAGTGTTCCTATGTTTATAGGAGTGTCTACATCTGTTGACCATCGTTTTCCTTTGACATCTATTTATTTATTAATTAATTAATGACGTTATTTAAATGTCTGACAAATAGGAGTAAAGAAAAATTGATGTTCTGATTATGGGGATAAGATTCCGATACGTCAAAATTGAAATGATTTGTGAATTTTTTTAAACAAATGAACCAATTAAACGAAGTCCTGTTCAGTAGTAAATTTAGAAAATACTTTTAATTTATGTAGATTATAATTTTTTTTATTCTGAGAAAATAATCGTTTTTCTTTAGTTGTAAGCTTTAATTTTGGCAAAATTCTTTTTAAAATATCACTTTTTTAACAATCATAGCTGTAATGTATTTGATAAAAATATGTAGTTCAATTGTTCAAAAGGAAGTCAAATAAAAAAAATAATTAAAAAAATTATTTGTATTTGAAATCTTTTCTTTTCTTTTTTTATTATTTTTAGAATTAAGTAAAACGTATGTTATTGTAAAAAATTTATGATTTTTTGGCAAACATTTTTTTGATTTCTGTTTGGTCACAAGTAGCCTCAAGTTATTGCTAAATTCAGTGTAAACCAATTTGATCTTTATAATGCCTAAAACTGATGAATATCAAAATGATAAAAATTATAAATTTCGAAATTATTATATGAATAAAAAAAAATAGTGATTGTTGATCCGTTCTAAGAATATCACCTTTTTAGCACTATTTTAAAATATGTTTTAAGTAATTTAGAATAACTTTAATGTCTTTTTCTTTTATAATATATATTTTACTTTAGTACTTATCTTCTAATTCTCTTTTTTGTCTAATAGATACTCTAAAATTATTCTTGTGTGTTTGATGCAATCCCAATAATTTAATTTAAGAATAATGAAATTAGCATTTAAAGTTTTAGTATTGTACTTCCAATTTCAGGGTGTACATTTTCAGGGTGCACTTGACCGCATTGAAATTCACTCTCTCTATACCTAACACTTTTCCCTGCGTATACTAAACTTCTAAAATTCCCTTGTTAATTAATAATTACGCGGTTTTTCCGAGGTAAACTCTTCTCTCTCCATTTTTTCATTGAATATTGTTGTTGGAAGCAAATGAGAAAAGTTTTGTGGCAAAAATTTTATGGAACATTGATGAATTTATACGAAATTTTTTTTAGAATATTTAAAGCCGTTATTGTTGAAGCCGTTAAACTTATCTATATTATTTGCAAACATGTAAAACACAAAATATTTAAAAAAAAATTAATAAAATAAAACCGTATATTATTTATTTATTAATGCTTAAATTTTGAAAATGTTTTTCTTGTTTGCCGAGAGCAGATATGAAAAATAAACTGATTATGTGATATCCGAAAAAACATTGACATAAAACTGCGTAGGTTTTCCTCCGTCCTTGTTGGTGTTTTTCAAATAGAGATGTGTTTGTTATTTATTTTTATACAAAGCTGTCGGTATCAAAGCACACAACCAAAGAGTAGTCGGGCTACAGGCTGTTCCGTCAAATTAAAAAAATGTTTATTTATGAGGATAATCCATGTTTATTCAATATTAAAATTTGTCATCTGAACAGCAATAAGCAAATATAATTGCTTGATAGATAAAAAGAGTTCAATGTAAAAAGTAAAGAAAATTAAAAATTATATAAACAGAAAAAAACACCTATACCACAACCCATGAAGGGTCTTTGGGTTCAGTAGTTAGTAAGAATGTTCTGTTTCTAGGCCAAAGGTAGTTCGACCATGATCTCGCTCAACCAGGTTTTCTCCTAATGAAGGGTACAAAAAAAAAAAAGAAAAAGGAATTTAAAATTTCATAATTCTTATAAAAAAAATAGATAGAGCAAAAGATAATGAATCATGCTCTTTTAAGTGGTTAAATGAGTGTTTTTCAATCTTACGAATTTTTTCTATTATTTGATATAAAACTTATACATGTATTATTAAATAAAGGTTTTTTGTTTGCATCGGAAGTAGGGTAATAATTCTTTGTGATTTCTTTCAATTATCCAATTTTAATGCGATTATTTGAGGGTTGGAACGAACGCTTGGAAATTTTGAGATTCAATATTCTCACTCAATATTACTGTTCAATGATATATTTTTCATTATTTTGTTTTGTTTTTACTCAATATGTTTCTATAGTGGTTTTACAATAATTTTTCTTACTTTTATTTTTTATTTATGCTTTCCATTTTATAAAAATAAAAGGACAAGAAAAAGGAGAAAGGAGAAGAAAATCCCCAAAACGAGAGATGTCCCGAAAATAAAATTTTAATTGGAGTGGTTCATTTTTACCGACCTTTCTGAGACTTCGCGATCCAGACAAACGAAAATTCTGAATCTCATTGAATAATAAAACTTTCTCCTCTCTTTCTATGAGTTTTTGAATATTTGATTATTTTTATAACAAATATAATATTATTATAAAAAATATTATTCTGACAAATTATAGATCCTACATATTTGTTTTATTTTGCTTGGTAAGTTCTTATTTATAAATTTTTCTTAATATTATATATTTTTCTTCATATCTATGTACTGTTCATTGTAATTTTCTATATAAAAAAACATATTTTGTCCTTTTCTATTGATTTGTGTACTTATGAATAATTTTGCTTCCTTGTATTTTACTGCTTTCAGTGAAAAGATTTACGACACATCTTATTATTTGTGATATATATTTATATATATATATATATATATATATATATATATATATATATATATATATATATATATATATATATATATAAACAAAAAAGTTTGATTTATTATTTATTGCTCTATCTATTTTTGTATTGAAATTATGACATTTTAAATTCCTTTTTTTTTATTTTACCTTTATAATTTTATGGGTTATATTATATTATAGGTTATAGTTATATGGGTTTAGATATATATATATATATATATATATATATATATATATATATATATATATATATATATATATATATATACATGCGAATTACAAATAAAATATATATATATATATTTTTTTTTTATGGTTTATACGTAATTTTTAATTAATTACGAATTAGCAGGAATTAGTTGTTAATATAGGGAGCGGGGTAACTCTGCAGTTAGGAATTATACTCCTGTTCTCCCGGTTCCCGGGTTCGAGTCCGGCTATGACAGATAATTATTTATTCTGTTAGCCATGGATCTTCCGACCTTTCTGGGGCTCAGCCAGCCTCTATTAAGTGGTGGGTACCCTTAATTACGGGAAAACCTGACGGTTAAGCGTGATTATAGTCGAATCACCTCCTTGCACAACCTTTGGCCTGGAAACGGCCTTTACTAAGTGCTTGTTAAGAACCCAAGACTTTTAACCTCAAGACCCTTCAGGGTTTGCAGTTGTATAGGTTTTTTTTTTATCTGTTTATATAATTTTTAATTTTCGGTACTTTTTATATTGAGCTCCTTTTATCAATAGAATCAATCCAGCAATGGTACGCGTTCCACGATTATGGGAATCCCCTGCCCTATGGTATTAACTATTTATTTATGTTATCACATTTCTATTTTAATAAATATTGTTAATTTTCCATTAAATATTTACTTTGTTTATTATGTCTGTATTCCTCCAACACCAGTTTTATAATTTCGCACATTCTATATATTTTTGGTGATGCAATATTATTGTTCTCCGCCTTATCAATTATTTCTGTTTTCTCAAATTAAAAAGTATGGCTAATTTGAATGACCTTTTTCGCCAATTAATATCCATAAGTATCTTCGTCTTGTCCTGAGACTATCTTCTTATACTAGTACCTGGAAATGAAGCACTAACTCACCTTAAGTATGAATTCGACAGACTTTAGAGTCCCGTTTTATGGAAACAAATATTTTGTAACCTTCTCTTCCCGCTCTAGTAAATCGGCTAACGATATGGTCCTTACTAAAAAGAAAAAAAAAAAAAAAAAGCCAAGTCAGTTGCGGAAAGTTGGGCGAGATGACCGGGAGGTAACTGATGGAAGTGGGATGACGCATGGGGGAAGTGAGGTTGACACGGGATCCGGTTAACGATGTGAGCAGCTGTTTTTCAGCTAGGACCCCTCCCTCCCTACCCTTCTCCCATGCGGTTCCAGATTTGTTAGTTTTTGTCTTCTTATGGTTCTTTCGAGTGGAAAATCCTAATAATACTGGCGTCCTCTTTCTTATTGCCTTGGATGTAATCATAAATGTTAAATGTCAAACATACAGTCCGGAGGTAATATTGTACCCGTTTTTACTACTTAGTCAACCCACGATGGACAATTTCACCATACTCGGGTATAAGAATATTTGTATACATATTTTTATATTTCTTGTTAGTAAAACATACCTGTTTCTGAACATGGTAGGGTAATGTGGGGTAAGTCTCCTCATAGTAGGAGGTAATAGCTCCCGCCTGCTACCTTACTATGGTGGCTCATCTATGTTATATATGCATATGTATACATATATATACATACAAATATATATATATATATATATATATATATATATATATATATATATATATATATATATATATATATATATATATATATTGGGCATCTAAGAGAAACAGACTGTATTTTTATAGCATTACCGAAAAACTAAATATAATATATTAAAACTACTGGTTTTTTCATAAAGTTCACGTTCTGGATTCTTATAAAATTACCCAGTTTGTAGCAAGTACTTTGCATTACAAGTCAAGTACTTTTGATGCCTTTATTTTGGACCTAGTCTTCCCTCGCTGGATATAACATTGTAAAAATGTATGAATAACAGAGGCAATATTGCCGGGTACGAGCCGGTTGAGTTAGCTTGATCCCAGCGACTATGTTCCCTTACTGGCCCACGTGTTCCAGATGGCAGTCCTTTTCTTCTACTGCTGTAATGAAGGATCCCATCTCGCCAACCCTCCACTTTCCCCTCTGACAAAACGCTACCCAACCTTTTATCTTGGATTAGTTTTTTTTTTTCCCCTTGTCTTTGATGGAGCTTGTTTGTTGAACTAGCTTCTGTGTGATTCGAAAATTTGTCAAGTTTCATAACCGCGATAGTAATTCTTCTAAATGAGTTCAAAATCTCACTTTCACATTTTTCATTAGGATATAAGAATTTTAAAATTATTATATTTTAGGAAATTATAACAACGTTTCGGGCTTATCTTTGCCCATTTTGAAGTTATTTTTATCTGCAACTTTTACATCAATATTTGTCAAATATGTAACATTATTATCCCATTACTCCATATTAGCATAAGAAGAATCTTATTTGTCCTCCATGTTAGTTCTCCATTTATTATTGCCCCGCTCTCATGACTGAACTATTTGAACTGTGTTGAACACAATTTATAAACCCATGTTATACTTCGACATCTTTATTTTCGAGGCGTTACTAATTAAAGTGTTTCCCATGGGCATATCCATAGACAGGATAAGGTGAGGGAGCTTCCTTCCTTCCAAAGTTGAAAAAAATTTAAATTTTGTAGCTAACGCTCGCAAACTATTGTTCAGGTATAAATTAAAAATAAAATAAATCGCGTTCTTCTGAATTTTACGATCAATTATAGCATGGCACCATGGAGTCCTCCTCCTCTACATGAAAGAAATTAAATTTAGAATATTGCCTCCCTCCTTCTGTTTTGAGCTGGAAGCTCTTGTTGCTCCTTATTGTTAATTGTGTATTAACAATTAACAATAGGTATTAACAATAATACCTAGCTTTTTCAAACTCAGGTTGAAAAAGCAAGGTAAAAAAAATTCAAGATTTCATTTAATGTGAGTATCAAGGTCTTAGATTCTAAAAATAATATATTTAATTTTTGTTGTTTTCATCTTGTCAACCAAAAAATTAAATTAAAAAAAAACATTTTCAGCATCGGTTTTTTTTTTCTTATTTTTTTGTCTTAGAAAACTACTAAACTAACTGGATTCGTGGAAAGTATTATTTGATTAAATTAAATTTATGATCCTCTAAGCGAATTGGTAGCCGAGGAAATACATAAATGATATTAACTATTGTTTTAAAAAAATGTTTTTCAATGAAAGATTAAATGAAGAATTCCTTGCTATTCCGTGATTAATTATATTAATAAATTTCTTAAATGCCAGAAGTCAAAATGATGAACATTTAAATATTAGTCCAAATAGTACAGTCATACAATCTACCATTTCCAAAGAATAAATTGAAATCAATACAATTTCCCAAAGAAATCAGCTTTAATTAAGATGGCCTCTAGCTCTTTCCGTATTCTTATATCATCATATATTACCTGCTGGTGTGTCAGGCCAATTAGTATTGATAAATTTCCTTTGAATTCGTTGAATTTCGAGATACAATTGAACTTTCTGAACCGCAGATTACAGAGAACAACTTCATTCATATTCTGAAACTCGTGTAAAGATATTTAGATCGATATCGCTAATGATCAATCTTTGTTAACCAGTAGAATAAAAGTGTTAAGAAGCAATAAATTTGGAAAGTTAAAAAAAAAACAAAAAAAAAACTTGTCCATTCAGTGCGGTCTTTGGCTGCCCATCAACTATCAACTCTTCAGTAACCAATTAAAAACCGTTTTTAGAAACAATTCCGTAGCTTGACAATGATTCGTATTTGGAAAAAAGCGTTTTATGGAATGAGGGAATTAAAAATTTTGATAAGTAAGGGTGAAAAAAATAAAATATTATATAGAATTTATCCAGTTCACACCTCCTTTAAAACGTAATCCCTCAAGAATCCGTATTAAGCACGAAACTATACAATATACCTATTAATTATACTGTCATTCTACTTTGTTTAGCGATGATGGTGATGGTAAGGTTTCTTTTTAATTATTTTACTAAAGTTTTTATTTAAATTATATAAAAATGGCTTTAATTATTTAACCGACTAAAATGTTATTTGATTTTAATATCATTGAAGTAAGTAACTATTAATTATTAACTTAAAAGTCTGGGCTCAATAAGGAAGCTTATCACGAATTCATCCTATAGTATCTCTCCTTGTTTTGCAAGCTTAATAGGTCAGCGTTATTCGTTACTTCTCGTATTTTGATATCAACTAAAATGACATTTGTGACAAACAAATTCGTTCGTATGTAACAAAAAATATTAAATAATAAAAATAATGAAAACGCTGCAAACTACTAAACTAAGATTTATTATTAATTATTTGTTAAATCTATTTTTAAAAAATTGAAACTTAGACATAAATTGAACACTTACATTTACTTACTCAAACCCATCTGGACCTACGCTTCACAGATATATGGGACAGCCAAAAAAACACACTTACAAAAACTCCTGATTTTTCAGTCAAAAACTTTTAGAACTATCACCAAAGCTCCTTGGTACATCAGCAACTTTACGTTACATACAGACCTCAATATGCCTACAGTTAACGAACACATACGGACCCACTACAAACGATTTCACGATAACTTACACGGACATCCTAACACACACAATACAAGATATGGCGACAACCGACATGCCTGACAACCCTCGCAGAAGGCTGAAGAGAAGCTGGATGAGGGATCTCCTAGCCTAACTAAATTCGATTATCATGACAAGAACAGGTGCCGCTGGGTACTACTCTTTCTCATGCCTTTCATGCCACGTTTACATGTTCTTAGCCAGCACATTCACTGGTTGTCTCATAGACAGACAGGTGTGAATTTAAAAATAAAGTTAAAAAAAAAAATCTTTTTAATTAATTATGATATTGTTAAAAGTGTTTCGGAATCATTATAGCAATGCCAAACAAATAAAAATTGAAATAATATTTCAATTATTTTTTTTTTTAAGACTTTGCTATAATCATTCCAAAAACACTATATTTTTGGTGCCAAATCTGAAATTAATCAGCCACGTATTCTTGGAGAAATGCATTTTGGATTCTAAAATTAACAAAATCGATGAATGCAAATCTTAAAAATAACTTTATTAAGCAGAGTACAAGTTACATAATATAAATAATGAGCTACTGTTAGCGTGAACTACAGATAGACTACTATAAAGATATTATAACTAGACTTAAAGCTAAGAGAGAGTGTCTCACAATTTCTTATTCTACCTTACATTTTAATACTACATTCTAAGACTGATTCTTATTCTAATACTTCATTCTAAGACTGATTATTATTCTAATACTACATTCTAATACTTATTCTATGCTGATTGATCTGTTCATTTCAGATAGGCTTTTATACATACAATAGGAGAAGGGATGATTAAGGAAATAAAACTTGTTTTAGCGGTGATAACCAGAAAGCATAACAATAACTTCCTGGGTTATAAACCCTATTTAATAACTAATATTTCCTGGGTCAATGCCATGTGTTAACTCTACGTATCTTGAAACGTAAAAACTCAACTTTTGTGGGGGAGTTACCAATTGTTTTTTCTTGACCGATTCCAAATGTTCATTATTGAGAATAATAAACCAAAAAACTGTTCATTTGTTTTTAGTTTATTATAATAATAAAAATTTAAGAGATTCGTGTCCAAAAAAATTTATCTGAAAATGAGACTATATAACGCGACACACAGAGATACGACGGAATATATTACTTCAAATTTAATGCAAATATTACTTTGAAATATGTACAAATAATAAATTTATCACTTTGAAGTATATTTATAAAATATTACTTTGAACTACCTTTATACGATAAATAAAAAAAATACCGTAAAATTTATGCAAAAAATGAAAATAATTTCTTCGAAATTTATAAAATAACTAAAAATATTACTCTAGAGTAAATACTAATATTAATTTTAAACACGCGCAATGCCTGAAAATATTAGTTTGAAATAAATTCAAAATAAAATTTTGTTACTTCATTTTATATTTAACTTAAATAATCTGTGGTCCTATCATTTATTTCACTTAAATCCTAAGTTTGGTTGATTTTATTCACAAGGTTAGCCCTATAATTTAATATAATGTGATAGGCCACGCGATTTGACAATGTTTACCTAATGCTGCTCAATTCATGCCATCGAATAATTTAATTAGTCCAAATTAAAATAATTTTACATTAGCAGTGTTTATTTGAAATAGTGTTTAATATTAAAAAGAAGTTAACGCAGCATATCGAGGATATGTGATATGGATAATTTCAATCCATTTAATCTACATAGGCATCTTTGGATTGTCGTCGATTCGGAAACAACATTAGAGATTAATACGGTGACATTTTTGATGCGATATCCAAATTCGTTTAAGTTTTTTTCAGTTAAATCTGTATTTAATACATTTTGGAATGACGATTCCTTGAAGTTACCGAAAATCGGCTCTTTATATTCAAAACCTCAAAATTACGGATTTGAGAGAATATTATATTGCATAGCTTGAAAATATATAAATAAAAATTAAATCCGTAAATTTTGTCAGGTAATTTTAAAAATCATTTTATGTTTTATATCGACTGCTGAAAAAAATCATCTCTTGCTAATAATTTCTGATATAAATCTTTTTGATCAATAATGTGGATGATTTGTGCTCAATATTTTTGTCAATCTTTTCTTATCGTAATACTATATAATTCTGAAACGATATTTATTTGTTTTCATGTTGATACATCACACAAAGTCAGTCGGACCAATCGGCATTTAAAAAAAAAAAAAACTTTCCTTTTTACTCCAAACATTATATACCCAATTAGGGATGGTTATTAAGAAAAAAAAAATGAAGAACTTGGGAAAGTAAACTATTCTCAATTTCCCTATTCCTTCCTCAAAATCACACGAGCTTTAAAAAGGTTTCAACGTTTAAAAGCGTTTCATGTTACACAAATAGATACCGATAAGAATTTTTTTCACAATTTTTCCACTTATTTTTGTTTTAAGATTTTGTATGGACGCTTCACGGAAGTACGAGTTTTTATTTAGCCACATATTGTTTTCTTCTTGAAGATTACACATAAGAAGAACACTAACGGATTTGTAAACAGTCCTGAACATTCTCAGTATTAGGAAGAGATAAATAAAAACAAAAATAACATTTTAGGTGATAAATAAAAGGTCCATAGCATTTTGTTTTTATTTTATATTTCATAATTTCCATCTACGTAAACGATATAGGAAATGAAAATGAATTTTTATTTTTTAGGGAAATGTTCTCGATCGAGAATTAATCATTATTTTTAATTTAAAAAGAATCGCTCAGAGATTCATTATTAATTTTAATGGAATCAGGCAGGTATGATTTTTATAATTAATGATAGAAGACAGCGATTATTGCATGATTTGTTGTAAAAATAATTGTCGATTTCAAATCCTGTTATATTACAATATAATGTTATAACTAACAACTACAAATATAATGTAATAACAACAATATCATACAGCATAACCTTTAGTTTTTAACTGTTACTGATGAATAAAATAAATGAATTCATACCTTGCGATTTTTTTTTTCTTCTTCCTGATGGGAAATTCACATCTCTATTTAATAAATATTAATCCTTAACCCTAGTGAAGAAACTTTCATCAACTAAAAGTAAATGTCATTTTCGAAATTAGTTTTAGCAATTTTTATTCTATATATTATCAAAATAAATGTTTGTAAATTTTTTGTCTAATGCTTATGGGAAAGATTTATCTGTCTTTATCAATAAATCTAAATACATGCAGAGCGAAACAGCTATTTTTTATCACAGTAAGATTTAGTGTTATTTTAAACGGTAATTTATAATTAGTTGTAGCAGTTTTATTTTTGTTTCCAAATTATTAGTATTTTCCATCTATAATGACGCCTGACCTTTCAAAAATTAACTAAGCTCTTGGAATTGCTCTTTTGACCTTTCACTTTTCGGTAATTAATAAGAGTGGGAGTAATATTTTTGACAGGTTTTATATATGCCAGTCACTTTGTTGTATTTATTTTTAATTGATATATCGTTTATTTTTTGCCGTCAATTCTTAGTAATATGGTTAATTTTTGTTATAATTTACTTTCCAATCATTACCAGTGTTTTTTTTTCTTGTTCGTATTTGAAAATATTTATTAACGTCGTAGTCTTAGCGCCATCCTTTCAGAAATGTTCTATTGATAAAAAAAATAATTGCTAGATGAGGCGATGTTATGGCTGTAGACAGGTTGAAACAAGATGCTGTCTTCTTCCATTTTTGCTAATTTTGCTAGGGTAACTTGAATATTTCAGAAGCTTTCGAAACGATCGAAAAATTATTTTGTCAATGTTGATTATAGCAATTTTTCGTTTTCTAAGCCTTATAAAGTATATCGAATTGCTAAAGTATAAAGCTCAAAATTAAAGTATGATTCTGAAACCAGTTAAAAACCCGATATCTTTTCGCGATTCGTTCAAACACAATGCACCGCCTTTTTAAAATAGCATTTACCGTTTGAAATTAGAAAGTGTTAATAAATGTATAATTTGGATTTTATTGGATAGTGTCGAGACAAAGCCTTAAGTCTTCCAAATATCAGTAGCCATACAACGTTTCGCCAATTTAGGCAGGATAAAATAGATAAGATCGGATGAATGCAACACATCTCTCGTCAATAGTCTAAAAAAGTCTAATGACGTGAGATGTCTGATCATCAGGTGATGTTGATGTGAGATCAGTCATCATCAGGTCTGAATTAGTGAAATATTGATTGGTGCGTTATTTATTGGCATTTGAGAGACTTAGGCTTTTGCTTTGGAATTTTCCTATAATGCCCTAAAGTCCGCCACTGACTGTCACTCCAAATGGAACGGTTGAGTGTAGTGACTGCCGTACTTGGACAGATGAAGATTCCAAGGGTTCCACTGACGATTAAGCCACTGTATCGTTCCATTTTTCAACGATATGTAATAGATTCGTGCTCATGTATAACGTGCAAGCACGTGTTATGCAATATTTACAATCTATAAATATTTCAATGTACAGATTAATATATTTATTGAGAATTGATGGAATGTAGTATATAGTGCTTCTACAATAGCAAGAACATTTAATAATTTATTCTCTACCCCAAAAAAAATATTTAAAAAATAATGGGAATCTTAAACATATTTGAAAATATAAATCCACTAAAAATGTTTATATCTCTTAAATAAATATTCATATTGCTTCCTCTCTACCGAAGGGTGGGAATCTTTATATTCATATAGGAAATGAAGTTAATTTATGTCCTCAGAATTAAAAAATTCTACTCGCGTTTTATATTTAAGACATCAAGGAATAAATTTAGTCTGTCTGTAGTCAAATTCTTGTGACGGGCCTAATTCCTAGTACCGTTAATCCGATTTTGATGAAATTATCAGGGATTGTGCGGGTTGGTACCTAAATGGTCCCATATCCATTCCATCAAATACTCTTGCTTACGCATGCGCAAATGCAGTTTACTTGACACACCTTTATTTCAAAACCAGCTCTTCAGATTTTGTCCAAAGTTGGAGGAAAGATTAGTATAAAAGATTAGTATATTAGTATAAAAATGGTATATTATCAATTCGAATTCCATCTAAACCCATGCACAAAAATATTTTTCTCGTTATTTTTAATTAATATTTTTAATCTGAACTATACATACTATGTTTACTGGTCAACAATTTTTACTATTATTCCACAGCCTATAAACTGTGTGAAAAACCATCGATCCACTCCATTCGCTTTCCTCACTCACGGTCAATTGGAGTGATTGAATTTTGGCTTGACGTGATAGAGTTTAGATGCGATGGTATACGAGCTGCCGCCCATCACTCCAAAAATTCCATACAGGATTTCACACTATCGGTCGTCCCACATTCCATTAGGAGTGGAGTGTTGGCCAGTTACCCCTTTATCTGTAATTTTGGTCTCATATGTTGGAGTTTTTCCTATCTATTATATGTATAAAATTAAATTTCTGTATAATGTGCTGATCTGTCCTATAGCATTTTTAAATTCTAGAGGAAGCCCAGAGACACTGACTACAGACTGGTAACGTTGTTCATTAAGGTACTTATACAGGTATCTTCTTCTCTAAGATTTATTTGGCTAATCACAAATTCTGTAGAATGTAAACTGTAGCTCTGTTAAGGCCGAGATTTATAAGAAAGAGTATATTTTGTGGCGTAAATGTGGCTATCAGAAATCTGCGAACAAATTGACTAGTGCTTATTCAGATATAAAGTATACTATTCTAAATTAAATCATATGTTTCCTTTTTCATTTTATATTGTAGTCAAGAAACATCGTGGTTAGCACTTTGCTTGAAACGCTTAGTTTTGAGTAGACACGTGTGTCAAACGCCGGCTTCCACCTTGATAGCGCCTATTGATTTTCTATCAAGAGAAAATTCATCGTTCCCAGAATTTGAACTAAGTTTGCTCAACTTAGAAACCAGCACTCTAACCACTTGACTACTTCGTTTCCACTAATTGCCTGATTGCTGATGATAGAACAAATGAGTGATTGAAGGTGCTTTATAACAAATTTTCAGGCATTGATATTTTTTTATGAATAAAATGGTTATCTTCGCCTTGTAACATTAACAATCCAAGATTCTTGATGAATCCCATTATTTCTTAGTTGATTGGATAGATTATGTCTTTAATAAAAATACATTTAAAAACAACATATTAGTCATTTTCTCAAAAATTAAATATTGTTATATAACACTTTATATAAACTTGTTATATAACATTTCTTTATCCACACATGTATTTAATTACTAAATCGGTATTACCCCTTAAGTGGTAACTTTTATAAACTGGCTTATATGATTTTCTGAATTGAATTAATAAGTCATTTTATGGAATCTAATGTAGGATGAGTTCGATTTTTGTTTTCCATGTCGTATGATTGTAATCCAACTGTAAATCGTTCTACGTGGGATGTGATCTTCTTGGAAGCTGCCTATAGGTCAGGACTAAGTTAGGGCCGAGGCATGAAAAGAGCTACCTTAAGATATTTTAAACACGCGGAAACATATTTTATTTATTTATCATTAGTTTCTTGTTCCCGATAACAACTGGAAAACGGGTATTTCTTCGATCGATAAAAGATATCTGCTGTAATTTTTCATGAGTCCGCAAACGGACACAATATCTTGGACTTTTTCCAAACTATACACTCACTCAAAACTATATGGATATACTCCTGAAAGATATATTCAAAAAGACCTAGATACTTAAATCGCAATTACTATACTTACTAGATGATAAAATCACCTTGGTGCGTGACTAACAAAATTTTTCATCTGACTTGCACTTGGTAACAGTCGACCAACCAACAACGAATTTTTTGGTGATTTAGTAATGTCCTAAACGCATATACAAACATGCTATTTCAGGAAATAGCAGAAGCTGACCATCCCAGTAATACGAGTCAAGACTAAAAAATGCCGGATGAGAGCTCTCCTTCCGTAACCAAGTTAACTGAATCAATCCCAGGAATGTCCTTCCATTTGCCTGACAAGTTATTTTTTTTTCATATCTAGTAAACAAATTTACTAGTTGTCAATTCCTAAGATGGGAGGTGCGAATATTTGAGGTAGTGATATCCAGAGTGGAGTATCCTATATTTTTTGTGAAAATTGAGCTTGATGTATTAAAGCATTTTGTTGGCTGTATAAATTTTTTAAATTAATTTTGAAATCATCCAAGAGGCCAGTTTAACAGATGGTCCATGTGTCTTTGATATCAAGTTGACAGTGACTTATAATAAAACAAAAATATGTTTAAAAGCTATCCCTTATTGAACCTAACATAGCAGAAATGTAAGAAATCACTTTCAAAACTGGTCTAAAGTAGTTTGACAAAAATTTGTAAAATCTTTTAAAGGGTTTTCGCAAAATCACAGCTGATGAGGTTGATCCACTCTGGTTCTCATACCCTCATTTAAAAGACAAAATTAAACAAAGCTGACTTTTTTTGAAAAAGTTATTTACTTTTTTAAATTATATTTTTACTGTTAATTTAGATTCATCCACTAATTATTGCACTTATTACTATCCACCGTGAATGGCATTTATTTCGACTAAAATGAGAGTTCTGTTATTGCATGTTTTTATATTTATTATTGTCACATTTCATATCATATAATATGACAAATTAGAAAATTGATAACAAATTGTATTATTTTTCTCATTTGATATTATATTATTGAACCTATAAGTCTACTACTTGATTACTCGCCGGCAAACATATAGGCTGAAACTTTTACTATGCTTGCCGGTGGGATAGCGATAAAAAGTGCAAATAGCCTTGCTCCGGCAGATAGGAACTGTAAGTCAGAGCTGGGGATCATTGGTATGCATTAAGGGCCAGCTGGTGTCGCACTCTATCGGTGTCCCCTGCAAATTCTTATTCAATCCTTCTCCCGAGCCTAACCCCATTAGCTTCAATGCAGTTAGCCAATAGGCATCGAGTTAGCCGGAGTGTCAGCCAATGAGCTCCCGTCTTTGGGCTCCAATTGTATCAGTCACTCAATTCCGACCCCCCTAACCTATTCAAGGCCTGATGCGGTGACGAATGGATCGGGGCAAGTTTTGTTTAGGAGCACCCTGGCGGTAGTGTTAGAATTTTCAATACTACGAAGACGTTTTGTGCTTGCTTGTGAACATTTATTATAGCTTGGGATAAATAAATAGTACGAATCATCGTTTTTTATTTTTATTACGGCAGCTCATATCAAAGTCAATGCTTCTGTATCAGTGCCAAATATGTTAATTTATTTGGAAAATTGAATTAGTCGCTACACGCTTACCTGTAATGGTTTTAAATACTCCAGTGCCATCAAATAACTATGCCCGATATCTTGGAATGTAACTGCACAAAACACTCACCCATCTGTCCCTTAGTTATTTCGAGAATAATTTTTTCTTTAAGTTTATTGGAAAGTAAAGAAGAATTTTTTTTTTAATTTTTACTATTAGTTTCAAGCTAGATATTTTAAGAACCAGTTAGCATTATCTGATGTGTGATTTTAGGCAAAATCCTGAATTAAGTAAGAGATACACTCTAATTTATCGTAGAAAAATAACAAAAATACTTATAATTAATATAGATTTGAAGACTAATAGTAAGTTTTATCCATTTCTCGGAATTTGAACTAATAATTGAAGAGATCAGAAGTCATGGAGTCTGAGTCGTGTTTTTTTTTTTTTCGAAATTGGCTTAAGTTCAGTATATATCACTAGATATATAAATGTACTTACTCTCAAAGAGATCAAATTATAAAATCAGCTTTAGTACTGGCAAAAGTACTTACGTAGATTTTTTAAAAATTATTTCATTAAGATTTAGACAATACAATAATAACCAATCTCTTATTAAAAAAATTACACATTGTACGGTACTAGTTTTTTTGGGGGAGGGGAGGAGATGGGGAGGAGTAAAAATACTTTAAATGAAAATATGACACCTGGGATTCTGATCCCCTCAGTTGTTTATATTTCATGAAATTATATATATGCATACATATAATACTACAAGGAATTAGAAATATACATTTCTGCAGAACAACATTCAATAATTATGAGAATCTTTATTATGTCAGGACACTATATAAATCGTACAATAAAAATAATCCCACATCTGTAGCAGATTGGTATGATGCGAAACAAGACACTATATCATATTTCCTTAATTTTACAGCATAACATTTTGAATAAAAGTTTCCCTACGAATGAAATTGGACTTAACGTTCTTTTCAAAGATATACCCTATACCCCTGGGTAAAGAAAAACAAGTTAAATACAATTGTGTAATAAGGATAAATTGGCAAAAAATGGACATAGTGTCCTATATGTTGAGGAAACACCAGTTTTTTCTTTTTTATAATGTTGGCGACCACCCTGGACTACTTCCTACTTCCAACTATTCAACCAGTGATGTGAAACTATCGATATTTTGAAAAATTTGCCTGCTTGTTTTTTTCCCTACCAAATTTTGATCCTTTTTTTACCCTCTAGGGTTTTTTTTAAGGGGAGAAAGTTTTTTTTTTTGGGAGGGAGAGGGGGGAGAAGGAGTTTATTTGCTATAATGCGTTAACCATTTTTATCTGATTAGATACTAAAAATTAGAATGGTTACGAAAAAAAAAAAACATTTTTTAAACATACCTTGAGTTTTTATTATTTATTTATTTTACTCGTATTTGCTAAATGTGCAGGGCAATAAGCTAATAAAAAGATGTTTTCATGGCTAAGTATGTTCATGCCCTATGTTCTAGTGGTTAAATAATTAAACTGAATTAAAATATTCAATAAATAATCCGATCGTACCTGAATGGCGATAATTTTGAACTAATAACTTTCTAATTAGGGATTCATAAATTATTTGCCACTTCTATAATTTTGTTTATATTGAAAACTAGTTTCGAATGTTATACATTCATCTTTATTTCTAAAAACACACAAAAATATGCAATTCATAATTCATAAATGTTTTATAATACTGATTTATATTAATCTAATTTAATATTATAATAATACAAACTGTATTTTGAATTGCTTATTTTTGAATTTTTGTGTGTTTTTAGAACTGAAGATGAATGTATAACATTCGAAACTAGTTTTCAATACAAACCAAATTATAGAAGTGGCAAATAATTTATCAATCCCTAATTAGATTGATCCTTGTATGCCATCATGCTGATGTCAAATGATAATAACTTTATCTTTTTTTGGTTTATTAAATGTTCATTTTTCATTTATGTTATTTTAAGTTTGTTTATGATATATTAATTTGACATGATATTTCAACAAGTATAAGTAATTTAAGTAATTTTAAATATATTTAATTGAAGAGATATAAAAATGTTTAAAATAATTGGATAAACCTTAAGTACATTTTTTTATTAATTATTCTTTTTCATCCTAGGACATAATTTTGGTTACATAAATGGAAAAAAAATAAGAATTATTCATTTGGGGTTAAGGTTGCTGCATTTAGGGGAAATTTTAGATATGATTAGAAAGGGAAATACATTGCAACACTGATTTTTAAAAAAATGGATAGGGATGGAACATCCATAGGCAAACATCGACCTTTTGAAAAATACCTTTTTTAGTAATTGACATTATTCAATCTTTTTATTAAAGAATACATCCGTATTCGCTAGGTATGCTTTATCATTATGTTGTGTTTATGCAAAATATTTTCGTGAAAAAACTGTGTAAAATATATTTGTATACTTATGACTTCCTTTCTTTTTTCTCCTTAAAATAATTACATTGTATGTACATAGAAATTAAGTTTTGGATGTTATTTCTGTAAAAAGAAATAAAAAAAAAAGTTTTTTTTTATTTTCGATATTACTATCAATAGAATTAGAACTTTAGATTGCTGCAATAGTTTAGAATTATCGATTCTTCTGATAGTGTAAAACTATAGATAGTATCGATAATCTTACATTACTATATTCAACACATAATATTACGGTATTTTATAAATAATCTCATTTTGTATTTATTCATTAATTAAGATGAATTATGGCAAACTGTTGATTATTAACCCATCTGTAAACTCGAAATTGACACTTAATGTTCCGCATTGCAACAATGTTACTTTCGGAACCGCAAGAAATAATTGGAGTGTAGACCTCGCCGTTATTTAACGATTATAATTAGTTACAGCCTGCGGTGAAGTGGATGGCACAAATTACCACCAATAATTGAGCGCTGTAAGTGAAATGGGAGCGAGCTGGAAATATTCCTTTTGTGCTGGAGAGTTTTGTATTCGAGGGTGGTCCTGCCATTAGGCCGCTCTCTTCGCAACAGGTAGTTTGTATTCTCCCTTCGTCTCTCGGCCGTTCCAAATATCAATGTTTTCTTAATCGTTCACAGCATCACCTGGACCTCTGGGCCGGGATGTACCAAGTCGTAATACTTTGTACCTAATGCATCCTTCGCCCGTCTCCGGAATAGCAATAACCGATCCAACGGTTCCCAATCCGATTGATGTTTAACGACCCTTCCTGTTCGCTATTAACGGTCGAAAGTCGCCTCCTATGGGACTATTTCACTCCAGTCAATTATTAAAGCGTTGCTTTGCAAGAGGAGCACGTATTTGAATTTAATTTCAATTCCTGAATGCGATCCTTACATACAGATTAACTTCATTAAGAAAGCTGCGACTTTGTTTTTAGATTTCCCTTTTTCCGGGAGGAGAATACTAAAGATGGATAATTTTCGGGGAAGGAGGGAGTGAATATTAATTAAAAAAATACTCTGGTTTCTTAGTCCCGAATCCTAGTTTTCACATAAAAAACAATTATTCTTTTAAAATCTGCGAAATGGATAAAACCTTCTGATTAAGCCTGAATTACATGCTAGAAAGCATTTCGATTTTTTATGATGGTTTTTCTGAGAAGTGATAGTTTTCACCCAACTCAGGATTGTGTATTCAAAAAATGATATGAAAAAGAAACCTAAACTCACATTAAAGTTTTACTAAAGCCCGATATTTTTAGCAATATCGATTATACTTCCAAAAATAGAAACAAATAAGGAAATTGAACAGCCTCGACAGCCTAAGGGCGACAAGTCGAAAAGACTTGTCGATTTTCGAGGCATTTCTCAAGAGGGAAATCGAGTCGAGGAGTAGTTTATTTGTAAGGAACGGGTGATGACAGACCGAGCGTTCTGAACCGCCTGGCGATTTTATAACCGGTCAGTAATTGAATATTATTACATCGAAATTGATAGACTTAGACTGTATTGACTGTTTAACGTGTGGTTCCGTTTAAAAACAACATAACAGATGTTTAAAAAAAAAAAAAAAATAATAAAAATGCAGGACCCGAAATTGGCCTTAATAATATTCTTAAAATTACTGCACTTGAAACAATAAAAAGTACCGAACATTGAATACTAGCTCTGTGGCCTTCTTTATAATCCATTGGCTTGTCTGAATTTGGAACGTGAAATTGCCGATAGTTGAATGCTATTCAACTATATTCTATACTCATTTCTGATTTTTTTTTTTAATCACTTAAAAACCAAATTTGAAGCATGAAATAATTGCTGAAAATTTAATTATAGTTCTACACCATTAAAAAAAAAATTCTTAAAATTGCCGAACTCAAAACGCAAAAAAATTGCTAACTAGTAAACTTACGCAACTTTTATTCAACTTTAAAGCTTTATTGACCGGAATAGAGCCATTATTCCATTTTATCTCACTTGGCTAATGCCTAAAAAGAAAATTTGCAAAAAATTAATTTAAAACTACATAACTTGGCTACTATGATTCTCACCTGCTTTTTATCGTAGTTAAGAATGAAAGCAGCTGTAATGGATTTGTTCCTATTGAAACAAGTGATTAAATTAACACTGAAACTTGTACAGCTTATTTCTTCAAGCCCTTGAGCATTACTGGCTAGAATTGAAACATATTCCATTTTATCCTGCTTACGTAACATTTAATGAGCAAATTTACAAAACATTCATTTTTCCGAGAGAAAAAAAAAAAAAGAAAAGGAAACCTGGTTTTCGAGAAAATGAATGTTTTGTAAATTTGCTTATTAAATATTACGTAAGCAGGATAAAATGGAATATGCTTCAATTCTAGTCTACAAATCTTAAGGGCTTGAAAAAATAAGCTGTGGAAGTTTTAGTGTTAATTATTTGTTTTTTCTAATAATCAGTTATTTCTAGGGTTGTGGCTATTAGTGTACTTGTGTTAAGGTTTTTTATCGGAGATCAATGGGTAATTTACTTGAATTAAAGGTCTTGCCAATCACCAATTATTTCATTTAAAATAACCGGTTTTTCCACGTTTTTCCCAAAACCGGTTCATTTGTATCGGTTAAAATCGATCAGCTTTAAAACCGAAATAACTGATAATCGGATTTTTTACATAAACCGACATCCCTAACGAGAACCATTCAATATAGTGATCTTTCTATTAGAAAACAGTGCTGTTAAGATATTTTCAAGAAGGGTGAAAAAGTGAAATATTAAAAAAAAAAAAAAAAAAAAATTAAAACAATATCAACTTTTCCTGTGGATTAGGTTCGTGAACCTTACATTTGGCTCAAAACAATTATTTTTCTCGCAATGCTATTACCTACTCTTATTTATGATTATACTTTGTTTTCGAAACTTTAATTCTCTTTTTAGCCAATACGAAACTGTTAATAACGTTTTACTGTTTATAAACGTAATAAAATTAATACTGTCTCGTTTGCTATTTTGTGAATTTAAGTGACACACACGCAAATAGTGAGGAAAACCAGTATCTTACACTAAAATATAGTAAATACATTCACATCAATATAAAAGTCCTATTTACCAAATTTGAGATGTTTTACATTATATTTTAATATAATTTTTGATGAAAGTCTAATATGACCTTCAAGTAAAGTACCGCTTCCGGTTTTTCAATTTAGACCAAAATCTATTATGTTATTTATATCAATATATAAGTTATAAATACCAAATTTGAGAAGTTTTGCATAGGGTTTTAATATAATTTTTGATGGAAATCAATTATGACTTTCAAGTAAAGTACCACTTCCAGTGACCAAAAAGGGAGGTTCAGAACTAGATTTTACAACAATCCTAAATACAAAATTTCAACTTTCTACGGCTAACCGTTTTTGAATTATGCGAAATACGAACGTACGTACAGACGCCACGACGAAACTAGTCAAAATGGATTCAGGGATGGTCAAAATGGATATTTCCGTTGAAATCTGAAAACCGAAAATTTTCGGAATTACAATACTTTTTTACAACTCTACAATACTTCGTACAAGGAAGTAAAAAAACGTATTTTTAGTTTGTCCAGCAGTCTTTATAAAAAAAATCCAACAAATTTCCATATTAACCATACACTTTATTTATCATTCTCTAAAAACAAATTAAAACATTATATAAATTATTTAGTGAAGAAAAGTTTTTCTCTTAACTATTTTATTATAAAAAATTATCATATCAAAATGGCGTTAACATTTTGGAGACCAAATTTATGTTAGGTCCGGATAGAAGGTGCTTGCGAGCCGGATTTGGCCCGCGGGCTGTTTGTTGTTGGCCCGTTGTCAAGTTGTTGGATTAGATAAGGAACAACTCTGTGATAAGGAACCTAGATGGTGTTTGTTCCGATGCCATAGAGTTGAGTTTTGATGATGTTATGCAGTTAAGCTGAGTCGAACCTCTGGTTTTTTATGGATTTAAGTTTATTATTTATTTATTTGTTTTTTTAATATAAAATGATCGTTCGAAAAGAAAAGCAGAATGCGGTATCATATTCTAAGATAATGCAATTACGTTCCTACAAAATTTACTACACCCAAATACGGTCGGAGGTCCATTGACGAACTTTGACTTGGTGTGTGAATGATTATTCAAATTATGAACTTTGACACTGGTATACAAGGATTCCACGTAAATTCTAAATGATATCCACAGTTTGAGTTTCAGGCCAATTATTTTAATTGGTGATGTTTGTTTATATGAGCGATGGTTTCAAAGCTCATTAATCATAAAAGCTCCTTCGAGGAATATATGTTTTATTTAAAAAAATTATAGGTTTATTGAATCACTCATTTAGGTAGTATATGCTTATTTCCATCCATAAATTTATTTTTAATTTTCATCCGCTAAAGAGAGGATATTTTTCTTTTATCTAATACCTTAATTGATAAGGAATTAGTTAAAAAAAGTATTGACTTGCCTAATTATTAGGTGCAAGTTACATTTATACACCAAATCATTTACTATATGAAATTGTTAAGATGGATTACTTTATATCAATTTTCGTAATTTATTGTATTTATTCTTTGCTGTTACCTATAATTATTTTTTTATTTTTTTTTTAGGTAAGTGCTGAAAAATATAATCAAATTATAAGTAAGTTTTATTTATTATTAATTTATTTATTTTCTACTGATTTAAAACATTAATGGTATATGTAGTATGAAATAAGTTATTGTTCATTTTTAATGCATGTATCTTTTTAATGAAGATTAAATAAGAAATTATGCTAAGATTTTTTTGTTCATTTTAATATAGGCCTTGGTTAGTGGTAGACATTAACTTTTTATTTCTCTCCCACAAATAATAAATATATAAAATTTGAATGTATATATATTTTTTTAATTTAATTTATGAATGCATGTAATTTGATTTGTAACTTCTTCCGAAAAATTGTAAATATAATTTAATTTTCGCTTCTTATTGAAAATGCTAACGAATTAAATTTGCGTAAATTTTTATATTTCTGTTAGTAAATCAGAATGAAACTGAATTTAGCCAAGTCTTGTCGTGACGGGACTATAATTACTGTTACCCAGTCATTAGCAAATCACTCTGGTTTAACTCGATTAGCTCAACTAGAGTCGATAATTTGATTGATTTAATTTAACTTGAGCGATTATTGATATTCCCTGGGCCTTATAAAATTAATATTCATTCATTTTAAAGTTTTCTAAAGTTTTTTAATTTTTGTTCGCTGCCGCTATGCTTTTCTGAATAGAAATTAATTCATGACTGCGAATATAATTAATAAAAATATGCTATTTTACGCTTCAGGGATTCATATTTTATTATTATACAGAGGTGTGACTTTCTGAAGTGAGGAATAATATTTAGTTTTAAAAAAATATATTTTTAAATACATATTTAATCTTTCATTTACGTTTGTATATAAAGATTTCATTTGCAAAGCCTTGCGTCTCTAAAATAACCCTAAATTAATCAGCCAATGTTTCGCCAATTCAGTCATTTTCTAGACAGAAAAAAACAAAAACAAGATCATATATATCCAGAAAAAAATGCAGCACATCCCACATCAACAGCCTAAAAAGACACATCGGCTAGAATGCACCATTCCTAGACATCTAAATGAGTTTAGATGCCTTGGAGTTATATACTGCCTCTATACTATTTGATTTTTTAGTCTGTTAAGGAGAAATGCAAATAAGAAAGCATTTCGAAGAACAGCTTTTGAAAATTAAAATACAAATCCATAGTCCTAATGGTGGATTAACACTGACAATTGAATTGTTCGACTTTCGATTCGTCATGACAACCGAGGAAGGGAACGCGTGGCATGCGATGTCAAATAATTATTTTTATTTGATTACTATTTATATGAATATATTTATTCATTGAATAATATAATAATGAATAAATGGGCTTTTCATTATTTATTACTTGTTTTCTGAATTAAATTTGCCCAATACTGGTTAGGGCGAATAGGCCTAAGCCTAGGTCGAACGAATAGTCCAAGAGTGTGGGGTTAACCGTACAGTTGTATAGCAGAAGTTGAAAGATACAACTTAATCAACATGATGGAACTGATATCTTTGCAACTCGGTATAATTCGCTTTGGTGAACTCTAAAAGGTGATTTATGATACATCAGTGTTTAGAATTTAAGAAAATGTCCCTTTAGGCGCTTACTATACTATACTAGTGTTCAATAGTATACGATAATAATTTAGAGTTTGGAATTAATTAGACGATTTCGTACTTACCACACAATATAAGGTCCTCTCAGTCTAAAAACTGGACTCCATTTAATTTGAAGTTCATAGAGATGTTTGGTAATTCAGAGTTGCGAGTCATGGATGGAGTTACGAGAAAAAAAATCTTCCGTGGTTATAGTTATTGTCAGGTAGACACATTGTAAACACATCCGTGACACTAAGATAGCAATGGTAATGGGATTACTATACATCAAATTGTCACTTTATTAACATTATACATCATTAAGATACCCAAAAAATTTGAGTTGTTGCCCAAAATGTTATGGCATAACATGTTGGAATAATTATCGGATGGGAGAGCCATATATAGACACATATAGACTAGATAAAGACTGTCTGACAGACGGTTACAGGTATAGCATATAACACCATACATCATACTGGCTTATCTAGCCGATAGTTAATGGCCCCTTTGACGTAGATCTAGGTAACACACCCTGCACTATGCCCACCTTTATGCCTTTCCCTTGTATGGTTGCAGTAATTGCTGTCGGATCAATGTCATATTATTGTGACACCTGTTGAAATAACCCACCTAGTACTCTGACGACCAAAGGACAAGTTAAATTTATCTTCTCTAAAGTATTTAGAATTATTATAATTTTCAGTTTTTTCCTTCCTTACCACACAGGTAGGGAATGTATTGGCAATCAGGTCAAATTTCCGATGCGCAGTTTTCAACCGATCTATGCGTTTAAGAACCCTCTGGGTAAAAAAGACGAATAAAAAATATCTGATATTTTGGATTTAAAATATAAAAATATACTGGGGAGGAAAACCAGTATTTTACACTCAATTTTAACACTTAAAACAAGTAATAAAAATGTTTAATTGGATTGGAAACCAAATTGCGTTTGTAACTTTTATTACCGAAACATATGATTTATGTATTTAATTTAAATATAATTTTTGATGAAAGTCTAATATGACCTTCAAGTAAGGTACCCTTTTCGGCTCACCAATTTTAATCAAAATACAGTAAATACATTAATATCGATATAAAAGTCCTATTTACCAAATTTTAGATGTTTTACATTATATTTTAATATAATTTTTGATGAATGTCTAATATGACCTTCAAGTAAAGTACAGCTTCCGGTGATCAAGCAGTAACCAAAAAGGGAGGTTCACAACTAGATTCTACAGAAATCCTAAATACAAAATTTCAACTTTCTACGGCTAACCGTTTTTTTTAGTTAAGCGAGATACGTACGTACGTACGTACGTACAGACGCCACGACGAAACTAATCAAAATGAATTCGGGATGGTCAAAATGGATATTTCCGTTGAAATCTAAAAACCGAAAATTTTCGCGATTACAATACTTCCTTTACTTCGTACAAGGGAGTAAAAAGGAAAAAAAAAACATTTACTTTAAATGTTTAAATTAAATTATCGTTGGTCTACGTTTGCGTGCCACAATTATCTCTTCAACGATTGTAACCGTGTGTTCAAAGTATTCTGCGCATGGTCCAATGGAAATTTGGTTACTTTTTTTAATACTTTTTCGAATAACTTATACACCAAGCATCTACCGGAACATTCCATATGCTCTTTTGAAAGATAATCAAATAGTCTGCAAAGATAAACTTAAGAAAAAAGTTACCATAACCTTATCGGGCAATAAAGTTAAATGAAATATTAACGAAGAGACAGCAAGCAATTTTGGTGCAGTAGTCGTGTGGGTGGACATATCAGATATTTAATTTCCTACATCTACTAAGTAAGAAAATTATTTTAATCGGGTCAAAATCAAAATCAGCTCAGCACCTCCTGAGTTCAAAAAAACGCATTTTCAGCCATTGGTCTGTCTGTGGCACGATTATCTCTAGAACAGGGTATACCGATTTGTAGAAGAATGAAAGGAATTATGGTGGTATGTTCAAGTTGTTATGTGTGAACATACATAAAAAAAAAATATTTCATCGGATACCGATAAAATTAATATGGGACATTTTCTTTTTTCATTAAAAAAACAATCATAAATTAGATTTTTACAATGATAATTTTAATATTCCATAATGCATTGGTAATATAATTTTATTATTATTTATTTTATTTCATTATTTTAGAATAATTTTATTATTCAAATGTAACAGCTGAAAAATCGACATGGAGGGTGGGAGAGGCAAGATGATATATCGCAGGATGGCATGCAGGTCTCCATTTCAAGTGCACGCTGCCACTCCAAGCTCCATCTTGATAACCTAGACACTCGAGAATATTAGCGCCTCTTCCTCTTCTAATTCAAGTCAAGATTCTGTTCCCGTCCATCACTCTTAGAATGTATTATCAATACTAATCTGATCTTGGTCAGGGATAAACTTTTATTCCTCTATTAAATATTTGAAACATGCTTAATTTTATCATCTTGTTTTTTTCAATCTGATAAATTGAAAATCATATTTTCCGGTATTTAAGTTATAATGCAAATATATTGCTACTATACATCTTGATTTACATGTTTTACTAAATTGGACATATGAAGGCTCTAACTGCAAGAGTCCATTCTCTTCATTAGTAAATTTCATAGAAAACATGGAAAAACTCTAATTTCATTAAAAAATGGTTTTTAGTTTCACTTACCTATAAATGAAATATATGGTCGAGGAAAGCATTGTTTCAACGGCAATGCAGGTTTTACGATCCTCTGAGTACAAATTACCAAAGCTCGCAAAATGGTTAATGTGTGTGTATGTGTGTGAATAGCCGAGCTCAAAAATGAAAACTTGTACGAAACTGTAATTTCGTATTTAACGTAGGTATATGCTTGGGATATTACAGCAACTGTTTCGCTATAATCGACTTACCGAAAGTGCCACTTTATATCATTGGTTTTACACATACTTATAATTTTCTCAAAAAAGGCTCCGACGATTTTGATCAAGCTTGTTACATGAACGCACAATTAAATGGTTTTTAATATTGGTTAGGTATTATTCTCAATGAAATAGTCTGATAGCTTAATTACCTAATTTTAAAAATAGCTTCCACTAAAGTATCTTTAATTTTGTTTATTCGAAATAACTAAACATCATTCTTTATAAGTTGTAGTGATAAGTGGATAAATATAGATTATGAGAGAATTTTATTATTAACTAAAGGAGAAATATTTTATAGATATTTAATAAGTCTTATAAGGTAATGGAGACTGACGAAAAACGCATAAACTTAAGTGATTGCTATAGTTAATGATTTCTATTTTTATATTTTTTAATGGAAACTAAATGTTTTCATGGAAAAAAAATATCTGATGTGGACAACACATGGCTTCCTTGTACGCCTATTAAACTATAAATCGGCGGCTCAAAGAGTGATCCTGAATTTGGTGACTAGTTTCCGAAGATCGCAGTATCTCAAAAACAACACTCGGCGTCGCGACATCCATCTATTGACACACAAACAAATAGAGTGGAAAACCAGTATTTTACACTAAATTTTAATACTTAAAACAAGCAATAAAAATGTTTAATTGGATTGGAAACCAAATTGCGTTTGTAACCTTTATTACCGAAAGATCTGATTTATGTATTTAATTTAAATATAATTTTTTATGCAAGCTTATTATGACCTTCAAGTAAAGTACCCTTTTCCGCTCACCAATTTTTCCCAAATTATAGTAAATACATTCATATCGATATAAAAGTCCTATTTACCAAATTTGAGATGTTTTACATTATATTTTAATATAATTTTTGATGAATGTCTAATGTGACCTTCAGGTAAAGTACTGCTACCGGTTTTCCAATTTAGACGAAAATCTAGCATGTTATTTAAATCAATATATAAGTTATAAATACTAAATTTGAGAAGTTTTGTATAGAAATTATAATATAATTTTTTATGAAAATCAATTATGACCTTCAAGTAAAGTACCACTTCCGGTGATCAAGCAGTGACCAAAAAGAGAGGTTCACAACTAGATTTTACAACAATCCTAAATACTCAATTTCAACTTTCTAAGGCTAACCGTACAGAAGCCACGACGAAACTAGTCAAAATGGATTCAGAGATGGTCAAAATGAATATTTCCGTTGAAATCTGAAAACCGAAAATTTTCGCGCTTACAATACTTCCTTTACTTCGTACAAGGAAGTAAAAATACATCTTAAATAATGCATAGTAGGTGTATATAATATTCAAGTGTTAGTGTAACAATAATTATAAAAACGTATGTGAATTTTTTATTCTATAATTTCTTCCATTTTCATCTCCAACTATCCTTCTTCTACATCATTTTAATCATAGCCCCATCTTCAAGAAACATAATCTACAATGTAATGATATTCTACAAACATTTATATCACATAATTATCACACTTTTAAACATTCTCAAACCGAACTCACAATAAAATTAACATACATGTATTTTAATTCTATATTCCATTGCTTTAAATAAATAAACTCCTTTGGTGGTTGAATCCTACTTTGCCCACAATTAATCCATAATCAATGTTATTTTGTCTTCTATATAAAGTTATTATTGCATTGTTGGTTTTTTTTCTTGAAGATGGGAATTGCCCGAAAACGTCAAACTAAAATGATGAGGAAAGATAATTGGAGATGAAAATGGAAGAAATTATATAATAAACAGTTTACAATAAAAAGTTTTTATGATTATTAATTTAATGTTCTTCCAACTTATACACTGTTTCTATGATAGTGTAATAATGTATTAGAGTAAAATTATATAAATTCAAATATTTTTTTAAACTAAGGGAGAAAAAACATAAATAAAAAATAAGAATAAAAACTATAAATTATCAAAAAGAAATAAACAAATATTTAACAAAACGAAATTATAATAAAATCCAATAATGCAATGCCTTTAAATATCTTTAACTTTACAGTTGAAATTTTTATTCACTTAAATATCCTTTTATCTCTCATATTAACCAATTAATCGATTCTGACACTTGTAACATTATAATTTTATCAGAAAATACTTATTAATTCTTCAAAAATTAACTCTGATATACAAATTGGACTCGGGGCTGAGGTCTATTGCTGTGCCTTTTTGGAGAATTGCTATCTTACTGGCTCTTGAAATGCTTTAATCAGCAAATTGTGCAAGAGCTGTCTCAGAAATTCGCAAGTTCCCATAACTATATGGCATAGTTGTCATTGTTCTCCGCCACGTGCCGGTTGTGGCTGCCACGTGCCGGTTGCGGCTTTCAGATTACTCACCGGTCACAACCATTTGAACGCTCACCTCTATGGGATCCGTGTGAGAGATGGGCCCTTGCTGGTCTTTATGACTCGCCCATGACCTCCAACCATCTGTATGACTATCCTCGTCTCGAGTACTTACTTAGGAAAAAATATTCCTGCTGACGACACAATTGATCGAAATTCCGAAGCTTTATTGGGCTGCAAGAAGTCTTATGGTGGAGGAGCCATGACCATGCGAGGGAAAAAACACAACAAATTCGATGAATTTTTTCTCTCACAATCACTCAACATAATCAAGATAAGTACTTTGTGAACAAAACCAATTGCGTTTATTAAACCATTTCCAGTCCCTAAGAATTTTAACAAAAGGTGCGTATCCCAAATTCTGTACTACACATACAAGTTTAGATAAAAATTTAGACAGAATTATTTTAGTCTTGAATGTAAGTGTCGTTCCATTACCCTCTCTATTATAAAATTAAGGAAAGTAGAATTTTAGGCTTAGAGATAAGTTTTTTTTTTGCGATGTGAAAATTCTTGAAAAAATGACCGATGCAGCTTACAGGATACAAATTTACAAAATTTCGGTTGTTTTCTTATTACATATCTGAATTCAATTGTAAATTGAAGGTAAAAACACTTAATGTGAATTGTCCTTGAAGTTAAAAAAAAGTCGTAAAAAACGCAGTCTTGAGCATTCTTTATAGTTATCTTGCCTTATTTTAAATAAACATATAAAAAAAACCTCTTAACTGAATCCTAAGTCCTTACTGAAAAAAGAGAAAGGTGTCAAAAGATCTTTCTGGCTTAGGTCCCATCTGGTGAGGAAAAGCTTTGTGATGTCAGGAAAATGAGCTTTCCGACAGAAGTTTGCTAGAAGTCTAGTCTGTCTACTGTAAGCCCGCGTCTTCCTCAACAAGCATCTTTACCCTCTCTCGTCCTGGGTGCCTGCATCCTCGAATAGTCATTTTTAACATCATGGAACTTTTGTGCAGTATAAAACAAGGCGGCGTTAAATATATCTTAAGAATTTGTTAAACCGTAAAGAAATAACATTTAATGATGCTAAGAAAATTAAAATACTTTATATATTTTATCTCCTTTATATATATATATATATATATATATATATATATATATATATACTTATATAAATACTTTATACAATTATTATTCTTCATCCGTTCCTCTTGGTCATGAAAGTCAACCTTCGTCTTCAACACTTCAATGTCAATGTCAATCCCGCATTTCGGTCTTGCCTGCTTTAGGGGCCAGGATGTTAAAATAAGTTGGTTCCTGCCTTTCATCCAGACCTAAAGGTTTTGTAATATGAGTAATTGTCCTTAGTGACAGCGAATATTGTCTCAAATTCAACCTCAAACACGGTACTGGACGTGACTTCGCGACATGTTCAGCAGTTCGGGAATCTCATGCATGAGACATAGAGGGTTTATAGTGTTTGGCGTGAAAGCCCTCATGCCCTGAAGGAATCGCGACACCCTGTAGTCCGGTTGAATACATTTTGATACATCCGTGAATGGAAAGTGGGGAAGCACTTTCTCAAGGAAATATCAAAGATAAGCGTAGTACATGCTATGTATCTTACCAGAAATATATGTTATTATTTCTGATGTTTGACCTTCCATAACATGAATTTTCTTCCGCTACTTTGCCCCCAGGTCACAATAAAACATAACAGTGTTAAATCATATGTTTCTTTGGATGATTTCGGGGATATTATATCTCCCTCTTTAGCATCTGTTTTAAGATATATTTTCACGGCTTTTTTAAAATATTTTATAATTCTGCTGAAGAAGAGGACATTCCGAAACGTCCAAAGAAATGTATAATTTAACACTTTTGCCTTTTATTGTGACGTGGGAGCAACTAAATGTAAGAATCTATTTAGAACATTTCTATATATTTTACAATCATCAGTGTTTCATCTAAACTGTTTTTTTTTTCTTTTTAATTTCCTTGAAGTATGGCTTGGTTCAGTGTCCATGGCGCTGGACTCAACTTGGAGGTCCGGGACAGGTTTCGCTTTACACAGAAAGATTATTTTTTTGTTATACCAGCATTGGATTTCTTTTGAGCTCGGAAGGCCCATCTTTTTCACTCAGTCCCTAAACAGTTATTTCTTGATCCTTTAATAGGTTGTGGAAAATTCAGAAGCGTTTCCCCTTTTTTATGCCTTTTATACTCAATGGATTCGAAATTTATTTTAAATTAATTTGGAAAAAGACGATCAGCTATCCAATTAATAATGTTTTAAATTGAGCTTATGCAGCTTTTAAGAGAACGAATGGTCTAAGCGATTTTGGCAAATTCATGGCAATTTTAACTCTTGAGATATGCTTGCAGTTTTGTTTTATTATTATTAATAAGTTTATTGGGCTACAAACACTGTACGTGAAATAGATAAAAAAGATGCGAAAGATTTGTTTTCTACATTATATGGACAGGCTCTGTTAAAAAAAAAATATATATAGAGAAGAGATAAATAATAACTTAGGTGATTTGTTCATAGACTAGTTGCTACTGAAATAAACATTATTCTTAATAATAAATGTTTTTATGTAAAAATTAAATCATGTTGTGCATTAATAAACCTTCCTGCATTAAAGACAAAATCCTGTAGCGTGAGAAATAATAGCTTATTATAAAATACAAGTAAGTGTTATTTTTAACTGTTGTTCTGAACTAGTAGAAATAGTTTCAAATGCTCATTTTGTAAACCTTCGTACAGTGGTGTGTTTTGTAGTGTGGTGGGGGGCAGAGGGGTGTATTATCGTATGCAGTTTTTTTTATCTATACAGAAATAGGTATTTTTTTTTAATTCATTTTAAGATTGATAATTTTAAATTTGTCTAATTGAGTAGTTTTCTTAAAGCTACACTTTGTCCTAAAATTAGCTAAACTTTAAGTTTCGGTTAGTTCATTTTGTTCTCGTTTTTAAATATTGAGCCCTCCCACATCGGCCAGATGACCATCCATCGTTGAGGCGTTGTTTTGACAGGTGGATGGGACTGATCTTCCGTCGAAATGGAACAGCTGTTTCGGCTGACAAAGGCTCATTTATTGCTGTGGGAGGCTGTGTTTGTTCTTGAAAAGTGCTGTTGACAGTGCCGCTATCGGCAGGGATCCACTCCATCCCCGCTTCATGATAATTTACCGAAAAACCTGATGGATGCTCTCTTATTGAAATATGCTGTTGACATGAGGTATACTGTTGTCTCTTCATCTCCTGATTGATTGCCTCATAATGCTTCCCTTGGAACAGTGTTATTTAGTCTTATTACTTTCCCTTACTTTTATATGAAATATATAATAAGGGGAAGTATTGAGATTTTGAAAAATTTCGAATTCGAGTTCTCAGCGGAAATACACGTTTTAGATCCTCTGAATGTAAATAACCAAATCTCGCAAAATGGTCAATGTGTGCTTACTTATGTGAACAGCCTAGCTCAAAAACGAAAACTTATGCTAAACTGAAATTTCGTATTTAAGGTAGGTAATTGCGACGTTAAAGCAACTTTTTCGTCAAAACCGACGGGAAGTGCCACTTTATATTAGCGATTTTACACTTTTTACAATTTTCTCGAAAACGTATCTAACGATTTTGATAAAACACCTTCTTTGAAAACCTGTACCACTGCAACCCATGAAGGGTCTTGGGTTCAGTACTTGTTAAGGAACGTACTGTCTCTAGGCCTACGGCTGTGCAAGGAGGTGATTTGGCCGAGATCACGCTCAACCACCAGGTTTTTCCCCCAATTAAGGGTACCCATTTTATAGAGGCTGGGTGGTCCCCAGGAGGGTCTCCCGATCCCACAGGGTCGATCCACGGCTGATAACAGAATAAATAATTATCTGCCACAGCCAGTTTCGAACCCGGGACCGGGAGCATTGTAACTTAGTGCCTTACCACTGAGCTACTCCGCTCAGTGGTACCACTGAGCCCCACCTTCTTTGAAGGCCTTCTTAAACCCCTTTAACTTTTCATATATGTAGGACATCACCGAGGAAATGCAGAGAAAAACGTAATGATGAAAAGAATGTTTTTGGAGGAAACCTCGAAAAGTATGCATTTTATGGTAAATTAGGTAGTATGGTTATTAAGGTAATTAAAGTATCTAAACAACAAAAAAAGTAACCATCGAAATCTGACCAGTATTACCATATATACAGCATATCGTACTTGCTATTTACAAGTGCCAATTATATCATTGATTTTACACTTTTTTTTACAATTTTCTCGTAAACTGCTCTAACGATTTTGATGAAACTTGTTTAATGTCTCTTTCTTAAAGCTCTTTAACTTTTCATGTATGTAGTATATCAACGAGAAAATTCATGGAAAAAGGTTATAGCAAAAAGGCAATTTTATTTGAGCATAACTCAAAAATAATACATTTTATGGTAAATTATGTGTGAAATCATATGAAAGGTAATTTTTTCTAAAAAAGAGAAAAAAAAATCATCGAAATCGGACCGGTATTAGCAAAGACACAACAGCGTATCTTAAGGATTACGAGACACTATGTGGAAAGCATAGCGCATCCGAGAGGAGACAGATGCGACCGAACCTCCTCCCACCAAGCCGCCAACCGGTTGTCAACAATACGCTCTGTAATAATGTAATGTAATAATATAAAAGTAGAATTTAACTTAACAATTTCTACTTCTATACAATTTAATGGAAACAAAATGTTTCCATGGAAACTAAATGGAATTTCCATGGAAACTTAACCGAAACTTTTAGAATATAATTTCAGTTTTGCAAAACAAAAATGTATACTATACAGAATTGTTAAAAAAACTAATTTATTGTACTCTTGTGAGAGACTTGAAGAAGTGTATTCTGCTGAGTTTATTTCAAGTAGTATTAATGCGAACTCTTTAAAATTATTTTAAATAGATTATTATTACCTGCATAGTTGTAAGGTAAAGTTGTATGATGCGCGCACCGCGACAGATTTTTTTTAAGTACTGTAGAATTTGTTTATCACATTCAAAAAAATATTTGAAAAATTGTACGAATAGCGTATGTGAATGCATATTATATAAAGACATTCTATCTCTTGCATTTGATTGATTCTGTATTCCATAACTTTTACAAAAACTTAGGAACTAATCTGGAATCAACAGTTGATCCAGATTTGATGTATGCCGAACACGATGAAAATAAGGTTTTTAACTGCTTTATAAATTCTTTTCCTCGTTCCAATCGTTTTATTTTCTTAATTCTTTTTTTAGATCCATATTTGTGCATTATGATATAGTTGAATACTTCTTAATATTTCTTCTTATTATATATTTTTCTTAAAAGTTCTAGAATTTGACAATATGAAATAAGAAATTTTGTATTTTATTAAAATCTTTTTAATATGTTATTATTTTTCCTAAAAACGTTCTATAATTTGCGTTACTTATTAAATAAAAATTGTGTAGTGAAACAGCAATGCATATTTACGTAATTTTAACCATTTTCTCGCCAATGCCCAATTTCATTTATATTTGATCCTTATTAATAAAACAATTCGAGGAAAAAAAAAATTCAGTACTATGAAATATACGGGAAATAATAAGGTAAGTGTGAATATAATTAGGTAAGTATGGTGAATATTTTGATAAGTTCTGATGAACAATCTGATAACTAAAATAAATCCATAAACGGTTTCAAAGCATTAAGTTTGAGTTATATTGATTTAAACAAAAATTTAAAGTTTTTTTGTTTCAAAAACTGGATTTACTGGAACAGATCAAAACGTAAAAAGTCCTTTAAAAGTTGTGATTTTACACTTACCAACTTATTCCCTGTGTCCATAAATATAATGTGTACATATTTAATAAGGGGCATGTATTATAAATTAATTTATTTTTATATTCATGCAAATTAGTTCCTAGTGTCTTTTTGTGTGTAATTCATCACCGATGCCGTTTCACGTTTTTCTGTTTGGACTCATTTTTTCGTTTCAAGCAATGTTATTTTGAAAGCTTGTCTTCATTTTGAAATATTCCTTTTAGACTGATCTTTCTATCTATCTTAAGCCGACCTAAAATTTAATTCAGAACATTTTTCATCCCTGAGTGCCTGGCGAAAATGTTATCTTATTAAGAAAACCCGCTTACGTTAGCAGGGAAAATTAAACTGGGCTTAATTAAAATATTTAAGTAAATATTTTTCCATTTTTGTCTCCTTTAATTTATAGCTTTCCTCGAAGTTTTAATGGCTTTATTGAACGAAGAATATTGTGTATTAGAGGATTAATACTATCACATTTTTGAGTATTTTGTTGAATTGACTTAAACTGTGAAATAATCTTCAATAAATAAATATTTTCCAGTAAATAAATCAGGTTGGATACTTTTCCATTTATCAGACTATTCCTGCTATACGACTAATAGGGATTTAACAGAATATATATATATATATATATATATATATATATATATATATATATATATATATATATATATATATATATATCTTAATGAATATTGCTTATTGTCATTGTGTATAAGACCACCCTGTTTGTTTTTTTAAATAAAACAAATAAATTTAAATTTTAAATGACAACATGCAGACTATTTGTTGGCTAACGTGAAAACGGAACTTTTTTCTTTATCATTCCAAACGGTTTTTATCGCTTGTTTTGAAACTTTTTCAGTTGCTCTGATTATTATTTTAAGAAAATAAAAGTGCATCTTTAAAAATATATTTTAGATTTTCTTTTCTTTGTTTTAGGCTAGTAAGTCATGATGTTTTTTTTAAAAGAATGTTTATCGTGTGACGGCGAAATTTTTTTTTTTTAATTTAATATGAATAAGAGTTCTATTTTCGGAAGACCTTTGTGAATAACTTAGTAATAAAAAATCATCATTATTATGTATTTCCTTTTTCTTGAATTTATCCGTAGTAGGTAAATAAGGTCAGAATGAGACAATCAGGATAAAAATGTTTGATTATGCATAAGTTCAAGTTTAGAAAAATCAATAATGGTAACAAGATGATTTAATGTGCTTTTTAAATTCGACGAAAAGGAAGTACTTAATGATGATAATTTTTTATCACGAATTGTAATTTTTTAATTTCCAAAGGTTTATTTCCGGATTAGTCCTAACCTCCAAAAGGCACAAACCGTGAGGATAAGTAATTCAAGACTTTACCGCGATGCGTGCCTCAACTAAAACGTTTCAAAGTGGCGAACATGAAAATCCCATTTTTGCATAATCGGTAGTTGGATGTGGGAACGATACCTTTAATTTAATTTATTAAAAAAATATAGATGATGGATGGCTTACTGTATAGATTATATAAAGATTTTAGTTTTTCATAAATCTGTCAATAATTTAAGAGAATAGGTCAAGGTAATGAAACACGTGTTTGTGTTGCACAAACCTGTTCCGTAATGAAAAAATTTTTATTAATCATAAAAACAATAATAATCAAAGAACATACAAACCATCAATCAACAAAAAGTGAATAAGATTCACAGACTTAAAAAAAAACTACAACTTCACACTCTGAATTCCTGAATTATTATACAAAATATTATTATTATTTAGTTTTTTTCTATCGAATGCGCAAAAATGGAATTTCCATATTCGTCAGCCAAACCCGCGCAAGTTGAGGCACACGCATTGTGGAAAAGCTTTGAATTCCTAACCTCCAAAAGGCACAAGGCGTCAACCCTTGAGAACTAATTCAAGACTTTGCCACAATGCGGGCCTCAACTATCACGTTTCAAAGTTACGAATATGAAAATTCCATTTGCATCTTCAATATTTGACATGGTTGGGACGATATCTAAGTCATAAAAAGTTTTTAATATAAACATCTAATTAAAAAAATATATATATTAAAATTGTAAACAAATTTCTTAAATTAAAACCTTAGAATAGTACTGATATTAAAAACCCTGCTTGATAAAAATGTATTTTTTTTTTTTGAAAATTTAAATAATGTAAATATTTACATTATTTATATTTTCAATTCTTATATATATATATATATATATATATATATATATATATATATATATATATATATATATATATATATATATAGGGCGTGGAACCTCGTGTACCTAAATTGTGAATCGCGTGGTGATTTTCCAAGACGTAAAATAGCTGGTCTGCTATGGAGGAAAGAAATATAGGTCCTCGTGCGCCTTCTGACTCCAAGCAGCCATAATCCGTGGATCTTGACCGGTTTGTCACTGTCCTTGAACCTGAGTGAGTCGGTGGGAAGGCCACTGCTGAATTTGTCCCAAAGGAACGTACTGCCGCACCATTGAAACCATAGTTCGTAGCAAAATGAGGTTGGATGACCCCCTCCGAATGTCTGTGCTCCCGCAAGCAATAAATGTCTGCAAGAATATCACATTGCGCTGCCAAAGATCTCCATGGTCTATAGTGCCAACAGTAAAAACGATCTCATATAATAAATACCAATTTTATCTTAACATATCTTCAGCATCGCCCCAACCCCTTAGAGAGGAAAGCTCCGAGGTTCCGCTAGGGGTTGGTTTCACTACATGATATTTTGAAAATCATTCATTGGGGCTTCAACATCGTTTCTGTTTAAATACTACCGAATAAACAACCGCGATGCTACCCTCAAAATAAATTATTTATCTTCAGGTACGGTTTTTGGAATGATTAATTCCTTAGAAAGTTTCTTCATTTCTGTTTATAAAAAAAACAAAACAAATGTTTCTTTCGACTATGAAAAATGAGGAAAATAATATTAAACTGAATGACTCGTTCATCTATTTATTTTTTGCAAATAAGTTTATGCGTTTTTCGTCACTTCATTACTTTCTACGACTTTATATGTTAAATAAACACCAACGATCTCAATTCCCTTAAATTATATGTGACTTAAGTGCTGTAAAACAATGTTGTTTTATAACTCTCATTTTTATTGCCTTACATGAATAAGGTATGATTGAGTTTGTAATTTTAATGCCTATTTTTTCGAAAAAAAAACTGTCTACTCTCTGGATATAATTTCTTTTTCCTGCATCTCTGTTACCTACCTTCTTCTTGTTGATAATGAAGTATCGCCGAAGGACCGGGAACGCACGCTAAGAGGCTTATTATCCAGACGGTGCAAGGAGTTGTGTTCTTATCTCAACTGAGGTCCGAGGTAAAGGCAGAACGGGGCGACTTTTATGGGAAGCCCATATCCAAGCCTAGACTTCAATCTCCTTCCATTCCCCCTCTCTCCCTACACAATACCGCTCTCCTTCCCCCCCCCCCTCCTCACCACTCTCCAGCATCCGTGCAAATATTCAGGATTAAGATTTCCATTTCGATTATTCCTTTCTTGTGAGGTTTTATTGCTTTAATGCTATTCTACTCAGTAGAATACCGAAGAATATTACCTTATTGTTCAGTCTTAAGTTGTTATTTACGAATATTTCACGTTTTAATTATTTAAATTATATTTTTCTCTTATAAATTTCATCTTAAATTTTTCATTTCTTATCGTCTTAGCATTTAAAATGAGTGTAATCCAATATCTGGTGTAAAAGAGCCATACTTGAGTTTCTATGTATTGTAATTAGCTGAATAGAAAAATAAATTTCATGATTTTCTAAATTTTTTTTTTTTAAAACAACTTCTGAAGTGCACATTTACCCCAGACTTTGGGAAAAATGTATATATGTTAAGATGTAGTTACAATATATGTATAAAGTTAAAATAGACAATATTCTAATGTCCCTCTACTCGCTAACATAGTCCGTTCCTATTTAATAACAAGGCAGGATCTATCGGAGCCTGTATCAATGTTAAAACCGACTATTTTTATTATAATGACCTCTCGAAGGACCTCTATCCTCGTCAAAAATAGTATTATTTGTAGAGCGTTACAATATATGTATAAATAAAACAAGCAAAAACGTTTAACAAGGAATTGTGTAACAATTTCTAAAAGATCTAGCGGTTTTACTGTTGCTGAAAGAGCGTAAAAAAGAGCAGTTTAAGACGAACAAAATTGTATTGAAATTTTGTTTCTGCTATTTTTTTTTATTTTTTTTTGTGTTAGTAGCAAGGCCTTCATTCAGATTTTCATTCAGGATTTCATCTTTGAATCTTTCTTCTTTGCGCGATTGGTTCAATTTCATTAAAAAATTTGATGCAATAAAAAAGAAAAGATATTGGAGTCTCAATTCCAAATCATAATCATTAAAGAAAATTGAAGAATGGAAATGCTCAAGGGTCTCAAATTTGAAATCACATTTTTGTTTTTTGGATTACAGGCCTATGTGCCTAATTAATACTATTAGAAATATGATTTTATTACTTATACAGCCATTGGTAATCATTTTTTTTTTTTTTTGTAGTTGTCATATTTCTTTTATTTTATACAAATTGAAACTTGAATTCTGAAAAATTTTGCTAAAGGCGCTTTGACCTTTTTGCATTTTCACGCTTAAGAACAAACACCATTGTAAATGAAACTTTTATATTGTAGAAAGGAATATGATTTTCTTGCAAAGAGCTTTAGGGTCAAATTTGTCTCTTGGAATTACACCACTGTTAAAAGGGTAAGCCTTCTAATCAATTTTTTTATTACATCCTCTGACATTTCTATCCATACTTGGCCCAAGAGATAACATCAAAAGCAAGAAATAAGAAGGTTAGGACCAAAAGAATATTCGGAAATTTTGGTACATATTTACTGCAGATAAATTTATAAAATTGTCCTATAACTGGAAAAAGTGCGGGGTAATTGTATAAGGTAGACAGTAATTCAAAGTGTTTGCTATAAAAAATAAACACAACAACTCACCCTAAACTAATTTCACCAGTTAAAAAAATAAAATAAATTAATAAAATAATAAATAAATATAAATAAAATAAATTAAATAAAATAACAAATCCACTCTCGAGTTATTTTTTTTATGATGCTGTGCTGAATTAAATAGGAGCAAAAATAAAGAATTGAAATCGCTCTGTTTCATCGCAGTCTGTCTGTTGCTAGGTTTCATCGCAGGAACCTCGCATTTCTTAAACTAAATATTACTGCTATTGGTGTTTCGAAAAATCGGAAAAAAAAACTAAGCTACATAATCAAATATATGATTCGATAACCGACCATCCGGCGATCGTATTCTTAAATATATTATAAATTATTGTATTACGATCTCGCATCCAATCCTTACAATCCAAAATCCTTCATAAAATCCTCAATGCTTCTAATTTTGTCAGAAATTAAATTATCCATAAAGATCTCAACATCCCATGTGTTGCAGATTTGGGTTGAAATAGATATGTATATGTATAGGTCATTTAGTTCTAAACTCCTTACCCACACACAACCACCCACCTGTTCGTAACCTTTCTTCTGTATGTATTCCAATAACTCTCCGAGGTTTCTAAAAAGAAGATGGTCACGAGACCTTCTAACTTTAAATAGTCATTGAAGTGCTACCGATGGGTGGGTAGTTCCTTCACAAGCTATTATCATATATTATATTCTTACTTCACATTTTCTTGTATGTATGGTTGCTTGTTTAGTTGTAAATTTCAATAAATCAATTTTTTAAAAAGTTAAAGTTTGTAATAATTTCCTATACAGCTCACTCAAAAAAAAAAATGTTATTTTTACGTCAACTTGATTTAACTTAGCCGATTTATTTCTTTTCGAAAAGATAAATAACTACTAAACAAAACGTTTGCATTCAGGTGATAAAGCAATTTGTTAATTTACTTAATTATTTTTTTCCAAAGAAGGATATTCGATTGTTTTTCTGGGATGAAACTAATTGATAGGGTTTACTGTAAATAATTGCTTTTTTTATAATATTTGGAGGTTGTTCTAATTAAAAAAAAAAATTAACAAACGGACCCTTTCTAGACGCTCGTCGTGTCTTTAATAAATTTCCAGCGCAGGTTGTGAGGTGTGAAAAGGGTTTTGTTTCATGACATGCTGTAAAAAATCGGGCGTGAGTAGCTGCTGGGACTCATTTTCTATTCAAGGGACGTAGGCAGAGGGACAGAATCAATACACAAGGATGAAATATGATAGTGAGTTGACAACTTCCCTCGTCCCCGGGACCTAGCCTTATTATTACCAATGTACTACAGGAAAGAGAAACAGCTTTAGACAGCCTGATTTTTCTTTCATGTGAGATGTATGTACTATTTATTTTTTTCTCCAATAAATATTGATAAAAAAGACTAAAAAAAAACCTAGAAAAAGAGAATACAATTTTTTTTTTAGGGTATGGTTGGAAGATTATAAAAACAATGCTTTAGTTCCAGAATACATTGAACAGTCCCCCCATCAGCACACCACTCCAAGACATCTCCACACAGTTCGTTGATGTTGATGTGAGATGTGCTGTTTTTGGTGCGCATTTGAGCTTATCTTTTTCGGTCCTGGTGATACCTGAATTGACTAAGCGATGACTGGCCCGTTATTTACTGGTATTTGAGAGAAGCTTTCTTTTTGAAATCTTTCAATAATATCGTAATAAAAATTGATAATAAACAGCTAATGGTCATTCAGTAAAAAAAAAATGCCTGTTCATTGCAGATAACAGTAGTCCCTGTTACATTTATCGTCGCTCACAACGGAACTGTTCAATCCCAAATTTTCTAAAGGTACAAAAAAAAAGTTCAAAGAATTAAATTTCTACCATACTGAGATATGATTTTTTTTTAAAATAATAAGTAGCAGCAAGTGATATTCTATCGAGTAGACAAAAAATTAATTTAATAAAAAATGAACACCTCGACTACGGAAATAACTTTTACATCTTACAACCCTATTCGCCCTAACCCTAAGTGGCGGAGTGTTCTTGCATATATAAATACTTAGGTAGATTGTCATCGAAATTGACGTACATTCAAATATTGAAACTTGTTATTATTATTGGAAGAGAACGACATATAATAACGGAATGAGTCCTCCAAAAACAAGAGCTTGTGTGAATGTGAATGTGCCAATAGATAGATTTCGCGACGCCGATTGTTGTTTTGACATTCTGCAACTTCGGAATTTTATAGTTTGATAAGCGTACAAGGAAGAAAGGTATTGCCTACAACAGATATTTTAATCTATTTTTAATTGTAAATAAGGTATTCAAATCCTTAAAAGCTCTAATGAATTCGTCCAAAAATGTTTATTAATCGTTAAACCTAAGTTTTCAGTAAATTTTTATAATGCATTTTTTCCATCAAATTTATTAAGATTTTCCTATGTTTTATTCCATTACAAATTATTTTTTTGTAAGTGTACCTTTGTGTCTTTTGGAGCTTAGGAATTCAAGATTTTGCCTCACTGAGTGCCTTAACTAGCTCTTTTTTAAGTGACGAATATGAAAATTCCATTTTTCGATTGTTGGACATAGTAAGGACTATATATACTTTTATTTGATATACTTTCATAATTTTGATCATCTTTCTATCTTGTTGTTTTTGTGCTTAGAAAAGCTCTGCAGTGATCTTGAATTTATTCATGTAAGGACTATGCTACTCGGTGGTAGTCCATCTTCTACCATTTTATTTGTATTTTATAGAACAGATTTAATTTGATTTAAGAGAAGATTTTTTTATTTTTTCTTACGATAATCATAAAATAGACAATTCTGACGAATATTGTTTTCTCAGCACGGACAAGAGACCTCCCCGCCTTGAAGCTAGAATCCCTGATTACTACAATAAAGGGTTGAGAAGTGGGTCCCAGAGCCATAAAGAACCAGAGGCAGGGCGGTAGATCCTATTCCCCTCCCCCCAGAGAGAGCCGTTTTCCAGTCGGTTGCTCTCAATCGGCGCCGCTAATTGTTTTATCCCGTTGCCTTCATTACCCCCTCTCTCTTCGCTTCTTCAACCGTCACCTGCCTTCTAGCCATTATTAGTAGCCTTCTACCTGTCTCCCTTTTCTCGTGTCTTCGGGATAGTATTGGCGAATGCTCGGTTCCAGCAGTTGGTAGCATCGCATCTAAATATCCAATATGAACGTTCGAGTAGACGCGCCCAAATCCATGACACCAGGAGGCGCGGCGCACAAAGTGCGCCACCCTCATATTCATCTCATTTCCTTAAAATTAAACAAAATTATCTTATTACTTACAAATTACTAATTATGAGAGGTAACAAAATAAAAATGATATAATTAAAATAAAATAATAGACTTAAAAAAATCAATAATATAAAAAGTTCCGGCTAAAGCAGAAGTTTGCTATTAGTTAAGTGAGTTTATAAAATCTAAACATATCTATGTCATGGAACAATAAATCATATTAGAATTAAATATTTCAATAAAAGGAGCATACTATGTCATATTATGTGATAAGCATGATATTATTTGAACTTCCCGATTCGTAAATTTGAAAAAATCTTAAAATATACAGAAGTAATAAAAAACGTGAATTTTTCGTAAAGTTATCAATTAGTATTAGATAAAATTCAAAATATTTCGGAAAATGAAATTCAGTTGAATGTTCAATCTCAAAAGTTTGAAATATTTCTACAAACGAAAATACGAAATAATCTGCTTATATTGATCTTTTTTCTTCAAATAATGAATATAGTAGAAATAATATGATCCTGTTGAAGTGAAATACAAATCTCAATACATACACAATCAATATAAACTGAAAAAATGTAAAAAAAATCACGAAATGACGCGCGGCTTGGTGCACCACCACGTTTTTCCTCTTTTCACGTAATAACTAATAATGCGAGTGTCTGAAAAATTGGAAATTTTAAAAAAACACATAGAAGAGGTTGATGAACGAATAGATGGACGGGATGAAAGTGAAAGTTGAACCACCGGGTGAACATAATGAAGGATTCGCAAGTGGCGCACTTTATACTCCAGCGCGCCTGGATATAAAACGTCTCCGATACATTTTACGTATTCTTACCGCCTCAATACGAGGTCCTGATTACATTATTTTGTTGTTGTTTGGGTTTTGTGGTGCCCCAGTGGATTTATTTAGTAGGGTTAGATCTTTAATTAATTCACCTCAAGCTCAATAAGTTGCTGTTTGAATAGATAAGCATCGGCCCCCAAACCTAATTTTGACCACCACGGCTATTTCCATCAACTACCTTTAATGTAATAATTTATATTGTTATGGATTAACGTAAATGACAGATGTCTAAACACTATTATGAAAATAAAATAAGTTGGCGTAATCTTACTATTTACGCTTACTGAGTTTAAAAATGTGTTCAAACACTCGATGAACATATTTTGTAAATATATTAAAAAACTAAAAAAAAAACGTGTACCTCTGATTTATATCTCCGTCCCATTAGAAATAGTCTCATTTTTTCTGATACTTATAAAATGAAAAGAAAAATGTGTTTTTTATTGTATGGTTTAGAATACTCGGCTATCGTGAGGGATTGCAATCTTTTTTTGTATATATCCTTGTTCTTTTGTATATATTGCATTCATAAATAAACTATACATGAGTTCGGAGGGGGAGAAAAAAAAGTGTTTTAGTGATGTTCCTAAGACTAAGGTTTGGTATAACGAGACCACAACGTATCTCTTACCTATTTTCAAGCAAAATTTTGGAAAAAGAGGAAACATTTTTATATTGTCGTGAACGTTCTTGTGGTTTGATCTCTTAATGAATAGTGTATGGTATAGCATAGATTTTAAAAGTTAAAAAAAATTAAACGAATCTATTTTTTTTTTTGATTGATTGAATTTACTATTGTCCTGTTTTAGACTTTTTTAAATTATTACTATTTGAGCAGATTTATTATTTACAATTTTATGCGACCTACAATGCCTCCACCAAATGTTTGTTTTTATGTCTATAATACTGGTCATGAAGTGATTAGTGAATGCGAAACCATCTTCGTAAATAGGTTCTGTTTAGTTTAATGAATTCTACTGGTTTATACGGTGACTAGATGGCCGACTTAATTAGATGTGTCGAATTAAGGGACCTTTTCACTTTTTTATCTTTTTCCTCATCTACACAGTTTACCTTCCGCCATTTTCAGGCACTTTATTTGTCCGGAGGGTGAATGTTTTTATAAACTGAGAGGCAAAGTAACGATTCGGAAGTTGATGAGGGAGGGAGGGGTAGAAATTTGACTAATACGAACGAAAGGGCTATGCATGTTTTGTTTCGGAACGGCAACTAATGAAAATTGTATTAGGGCTTTTGATGAGGGCCTAATGGGCCGGCTGGGGAAGAGATTTGCATGACAAGGCCCCGAGGACAGTCATTTAGCTCCGGCCCCGCATAACTTGGCGGCTCGTGTGTTCTGTACTGTCTTATTTTCGCAGTACTCTGCCTTGTCCACCTTTTGTTCTGCGCCGCTACGCTGTATCGGTCTCTTGAAGCCTTATTCATTAACAGGTTCATCAGCTAAGCCTATAAGGTTATTTTCTTCACTATTCAAAATCGAATCAGGGTGTAGTCTTGTTGTATTCTGGTCCTCGACGTGGTGCTGAAAAGAAAGACGAAAAGGCTTAAAAGTTTTCTCCTGGGATACTGCGATTCAAAATCAATTAAGTATAGGCTGCTTTGCTTCGTAGATGATATGGGAATTTTAGCAAATAACAACCGAGACCTGCCGTACAATCTAAACATTATCCAACAGGAATTGCTCACTGTAAATATAAAAACGAATGCCGAAAAGATAGAAGTAATTCGGACTGTTTTAAACACCAGGAGGGCAATGAAGGTACCAAGGATTAATGGGGTCAGGCTTGAACAGGTTGAAACATTCAAATATCTCGAGACTCATCTGCATGGGTTGGATTTACAACGACTCAGAAATCTAGGAGCGCGTTATAGACGCAGGAAGATTCTTTTGGACCTTAAATGTAGGCATCCTCAACAAAATAGGTGAGGAAGGATACCAAATTCGCGGTGTACAACTCCACCCTAGTACCACTATTTACATATTCCTTTGAGTCCTGGACAAGAACAACATAATATAAAGAACTGACGCAGGCAATGGAAATGCGGTACCTGAGGATGGTACTTAGTCTTGGTGTGAACCCCATACAAACGGCACCGGAGGAAACCTAACTAAAATGGCCTTACCAGAGAGGCTTATGAGGCCAAGTTTGAAGGGACGCGGTCAAGAGGTAGGCCCATAATTACGAGGGAGTAGAGCATTAAGGAAGCCTTTCAAAATAGAAACATAAGATGAATAGAGAGACAAAGATTGGTGGAGGGGTGGATAAGCAGAGGCGAGGGGTGTATCAGCAGGAAACACACACCGCCATGCCACATAGAGGAGCAGATTGTAATGATGACTATTCAAAATCCTTCTCTATCCTATATCCTCTACGAATAATATCGAATCTAAAGTAATATTCATGAGAACTATAAGGGAGAGGGGGATAGTTAAACAAGTTAATGAATACAAAACAGGAAGTAATCAATGGCCATTTTAAAGCTCAACAGCTAATTTTTTTTCTAAATCATTTGTTTTTTTGCATTATGTTTTTCGCACTTGCTGCAATTTTCTATCCCTCACCTGACCTAATCAAGAGCATTTATATGTATTAAATAACAAATATTTTATTGAATTCCGGCGTTTCAACCAACATTACAAGGCTTCTTCCGGGCTACAAAGAGGAAAATTGAAGGATGTAAACGATGGAGAAAATGTAAATAAATAAAATTGATATAAAACGAATGTAGGGATAACATTTTAATGATGCGAACTAAAGAGTGGAAATAAACTCATACATAATAAAAAAATATAGTGAACCTAAATAGAAACAAAAAAATTAGATAAAATCACAATATACGGAATGAAGAAGACTAAAACTAATAAATGGGATATAGGGGTGACTAAAAGTAAAATTGTTGAGTTAATATTGTATATGTATATATATTTGTTTAATTATTTTTTCCTGTACTGTTGATCTATATATGTGTGCGTTCAAATTTTGATGTTTGATTAGTTTCATAATTTTTCCAATTATCTAGAGTTTATATACTGGATTAAGAAAGGGTAGATTGTTAACTGGAAGAGAGATTTATATGGATAAAAATAAAAAAAAGATAAAAAAAAAAGAAGAAAATGTTGTGTAATCGAATAAAGACGAAAATGCTATGAATTATATGTATGAATGAAAAAAAGAAAGAAATGTAAAATGTATGTATATATATATATATATATATATATTATATATTATCCACTATGGATTGATCAGTACGCTGTGTATTGTAGCAACCCAATATATTTGGGCAGCACTGATTTTCAATAAATCATTTCTCTCTTTAGGAGAATATAGATGAATAATAAAATAATTATGTTTATTCTCGTTTAGGAACAGTGAATAGGTTAGAAATCACCTCATTGTCTTATATGGAACTTTTAATTTCGTTACCTTTTATGTAGTTTCATTTTTATTGATACTATGATTTTCATCTTCATTTCATCTTAATAATAAATAATAATAATACAAAACAAACAAAATAATAAACAAATAAATAATGATAAATAATAAATAAATAATAAAATAATAAACGCCGACGTTTCAGCCCAGCTTTAAGTTTTAAGAAGTTTTAAGATCATTTAATATTAATTGACAAATATTCATTCTCCTGCATGTTTAATAATGTTTTTTCTCCGTTATGAATAATGAGCAATAGTGCCTCATGGGGTGAATAATAATAGGGGAGGTTAATGAGAGGAGTAAGAGGGAGGGGAGTATTGAGCTCGAGATTATGAACTACTGAGCCGGAGGAGGGGAGCTTATTGACCTACTCAGCAGCTAACTAATGATTTCCTTCCTCGAGCAACATAGATCAACGCCACTGTCAGCTCTCCTGTAATTACTGTTGGACCGCCGGTCCCCACCTGTCCTCTAGTTTGTGAGCGATTAGCTGGCGGCTCCAGTTCTATCGGCTTAGGGGGAGTCTCTGTAATTATTGCCAATGGCGGAGGATTACTAGGAAGCTGGTTGAGGATCGGAATGGAAATCGTCTGCGGTCAGTTTCAGCTTTTTAAAGTGTCCGAAACCTTCAATTATAGTTAGGGATACTGTGGATGTCATATCGCAGAGACAATTTGTCTGTCTTCTAGTGTATTTCAAACCTGCCATCCGATTGGATTGCCCTAAAAAATGCTAAACCGTTAAAATAACATTGATTCTTGTTACATTCCGTTTTAAAGAGCTTTTTACAAGATTAGACAAAAACAGAAACACGTATTCCACTGATTAGCGGCAATGCCATTATCTTCTGAAGGTTGGATCGACATTTCACTCCTCTGAATTTGTCGTGCCAATGGTTCACCAAAAATTATTATTATTTATGCATTCGTCCCTATCATGAAACGCTATTGCGGCGGTTCGAGTATTCAGTATTCAGGCGCGCTCTCGGTCAAAATATTTTTGTTCTATTGCTATACTTCTGGCAAACTGCTTTTCTAAGGCAGGTGGGGGTTCCGGAAACCACATTTACTTAATTTGCTGATCTAATTTATTCTCTATTTGCATCGATTCCAGAAGGGAGCCGATCAATCAAACTATATTTTAACCCAAAAGGCTAGAGACCGCAGACCCCCCTGCTATGGTCACTAGTTTGGGATATTATAAATACCATTGGATTTCCTTTCCAAGGGTGTCGTGTTCACTATTTCACTTAATTAACTAGATGATGACATGCAGGGTAAATGGTAGATATTGTTACAGATCTTACTTTATTTATGTTACGTTATTAATTAACTTATTGGCTTAGTAATTTCTAATCTAAATTACTCTCATTGTAAAAATCTACATACTGTAGCATATGTATCTCAGAATACTGCGAGAACTCTTGCTTATTTAAAATATTATCTGGATGCCACATAATATTATACATTGATGTACACAATGAATCAAAGGACTAGCACTTATCTTATTGTTGCTCTATGGTCTAGGTCTCTCTCTCCTGTCTCGATGTGCCGCTCAGCTGTACCCTCTGCGAACCTCCGTCTTCTGGCTTCTCTCAAGAACTCTCCATTTCAAACTTCTGGCCCGAACTCTCTAGAACTCCTCAGAACTCTGCCTCTTATACCGTTTTTCCCTACTTCTTCTTGAACGGATGAATTTTGTTCCCCACTCTTCTTTTGGGACATCTTATTGGCTGACGCTCTAAGAATATTTTAAAAGGACTTGTAACCTTGGGCGGCCGATTTTATTACACCATGTCGACCTGCCTATAGGTTTATGGTGCTCTTACTTTCGCTTATCTTAAGCGGCCTATTGGCGGTCTTGAACTGCACTCCCCCTCCCGTTCCAGGTACAGCGCCCGACTTTGTCCATATTCCTTTCTCCGAAGAAGAAACTGGTTAATATTGATATTGCTGAACCATGTGGCATCTCTTTAATTTATTCCTTATTTAATTACTATTATGAATATTTATTATTTCCTTCAATCCCAGTATTCTCAATACATAACACTATATTGTCGAAATATTTCCATTATATGAATTTAACAAGCCATCTATCCAAGCGGATGACCCGATAAGCTCTCTAGGTAACGAAAAAAAGTGAGGCCATAGTGGCTGAGAGTGTTAGGCGTCACCTTAGCAACGCCCAATCTGCTACGGCGCCGGTTCGAATCCGGCCTGTGTGGGTTGAAAAATATTTTGTAGCAACCCTACTTAAGGAATCTCGAATTTCACACTCTGGTTAGAATAGGTTGGATAACTTATAAGATAGCCCGTCCTGTTTGCCTTGTCGGACCGTATGAAAACACCGACATTTTTTTTACTTTATATGTAAAATGGGAATTCTGAACGAGGCTTATTTGTCATGCCCTCTTTTGGTACCCTCTCTAGAATTGTATACCCAAACGAATACTTGTATATACCGGCTCATTTTCCGCCATTCTTTAATTTCCCACACGGTGTGCGTTGCTTTATATTTTTGATTTATCAATGAATGGAACGTATATTGATTTTACTCCAGTACATGACAGGTCCCTTGACGGAGCGGATGACGACTCTGGCCATAAAATAATATTTTTAACGATAACGATAACGATAATGATAACGGGAAACTTTATAATGAGTGAGGTATAAAAACCCCATTTTCGGCCGATTACCAATGACAGATGAAAAAGAAACAAAAATAGAATTTTAACCATTCCGGTATAAAAAGAATGAATACATTTCACAGTAATCTAAACTAATTTATTATATTATTGTTTATATTTTTCCTTATGAATAATAATTTCATTCGGGATAGTTGAATCGCTTCTAATTTGAATAAATCGATTATCTTTTAAAGCTTTTCGTTCCCCTGTCAATTTCGTTGCTGTTTGTAGAAATTGATTTACCAGAAATATCCATTAGCTTGAACTTTCTGCGTTTTTAAACAGCTCTTCTTTTGCATTTTTAAAACTTGCTTTGGTATAAAAATTGAATGAAAGTTTTATTTTGAAAGAGGTTATAGCTGTAATAGACCAGTTATAGAGGGTCAAAACAGGGGTCTATGATGCAAAATGTGGAATAGAAGCTTTTATTTTTTTATCGATATCGAAGTGCCAAAACTTGAAAACTTTCAAGGTTTTAAAAAAGTAACAGAGACTTTCAACTTTTATTTAAAACGATGGGCTGGCTGATATATATATATATATATATATATATATATATATATATATATATATATATATATATATATATATATATATATATATATATGATTCTGTTATGTTTTAACTCTTACCTAGTTTAGGTACTTACTTTAATTGCTAAATTAGCAACCCTATAAGCAAGTGAAGCAGCTCTATCCACAGTAAATTAATTCATAATGTGAATTCCTTTATCATCAATAAAATATAATATAAACTATTTATTTGAAATGTATGGGCTTTTCAACCACCTGGGTCATATTCCCTATACATTACAGTTTAAAAGTTTAAAATCCAAAAAAATTCAATGTTGCAAAATAATTAAATTTTAAAGAATGGTTTGTTTTAGGAACAGCATGAAGTTGTTTATACATCTGTCTTTTTGAAGTAATTCCTCCAAACTGCTTTTCGAGAAATGTTGTTGATGAAATTCGAAGGCGCAACACTCGATGAGGATGTGAACGACTTGCTGTGGTAATCCAAAGATGACGCAATCAGGTTTTTCGTCAAGTACCCGTGGATAAGCCTTGTATATCCAATCCTCACCCGGGTCAGCACCACTTCTTATTTTATGGACAAGATATCTGTATTCTTTCGGTGAGCATACGGCTCCATAATCCTTAACTTATTATCTCTTTTAGCAGTCCAAATCGTTTGCCACGCTTGCCATGTTTTTTCTTTGATCAAAGAGATAACTTCTTTCGGTTGGGTGGTGATGATCAACTGGCCCGCTTTGATAGCTCTCTTAGCTATACTATCTGCCACCTCGTTACCTATGATACCGACTTGGCCTGGTAATCATAAAAACAGACTTCAACCGCTTCAAAAGCATTCTGAAAAAAAAAAAAGACTGAAAACTTATTTACACCGATGGTTCAAAGAGCAAAGACGGAGTAGGTACTGCCGTGGTGACGAGCAATAAACATCAAAAAGTTTATAAATATGATTTTATAAAATATAATATAATCATTTAAATATAATATAATAAATATACTATAAACTATTAATTGATTCATAACAATGTTTATCGAAATGACTTTTCACTGTTATTAAATATTAACAGTAATAGTTGAGCTAATTTGAAACTTGACAGTTTTGCCTTTATTTAATTTAAAGAGTAGGTATTATCCATTTCTACAATTCATCACTACTTTCTTTAATATTGAGTCTTTAGGGCGGAATATGCAGCTTTTAAATTAATTTTATAAATACAAAGTATTATTAATTTGTGTTATAAATTGTTAAATAATATAAAGTAATAAATAAAATTTACTATAATTTTTGCTGCGCCTCTAATTTTTTACACTATAGAAGCACCCACTCTCCTGTAGAAAAGTCCTTTGTATATAATGTACCCGGTCATGTGTAAGTTATGTCAGACAAGGTGGATATTTCTTCGCAAGTGGCACTAAACATTGGGTGACGTCTGAAGGCAATAGATGATCCGGACTGTTCACAAGAAATTACTTTTTGGTAATTAATTATAAATTTTATAAAGACGCATATTTCGATTCCTGCATTTAAGAATGTTTTTGTTCTGCGCTTGGACATTTAGGGATATTTATCCTTGAAGATGTGGGTGACTTCAAAATAATATTTACTAATAATAAATATAAAGAAAAAAAATTGAATTATATAATTAAAGAAATCCTTTTGAATTGAGTAAATAGGAAGATCGGTATAATAAAGTTTTAATAAGAAAAATTAATCGTATATAAGGACTTATGTGTAATAATTATAATATTATTATGTTATTTAAAGAAAAAAATGCTTTTTACATTGGAAAAATTCATGAACTAAAATAATACTTTCATAATAATTGTATTTATTGTTAACCTCAGTGAAATTTCAAATGATTATTTTTTTTCTATTCAAATAGTGTTTGAATTATCTTTATATGCTTCGGTCCAAAATATTATAATTAAAACCTATAAAAATTATACGAACAATTAAAAACTAAATTCTGTAATAAATCTAGAAAAATTAAGATAATTGCTTCTATGCTACAGTTGGAATCAAACCATTAAAAAAATTAAATAAGAATACTTTTTTAGCGCTGAATCTAAAAATCTGGTGCGGTGCGCGCATTACACAACTTTCCCTTACCGTCCTATGATAATTATCTTTTTAATATAATTTTAAAGAGTTCAGATAAACAGTACTTGAAATAAACTCAGCAGCATTCACTTTTTCTCCCACTTAAGTACAATACAACAGTTTTTTAAACAATTTTATTACAACGATTCTGTACACTACCTATATATTTCAACTTTGTCAAGTTGCAAATATATTTTAAAAGTTTCTGGTCTAGTTTCCAAGGAAATATTTTCTTTCCATTAAATAATGTGAAAGTAGAAATTATTAAGTTAATTTCCGCTTTTGTATTCTTAAATTACTTTATTACAGAGGGTATTGTTTACAACAGATTGGCGGATTGGTGGGAAGAGAGAAGTATGCGACCGAATCTCCTCCCACCAATCCGCCAATCTGTTGTAAACAATTTCGGATGCGCTCGGTTATCCATCTAGGGTCTTGTGCTCCTCATAAAATACACTGTATCTTTGCTATACTGTTCCGATTTTGATGATTATTTTACTGTTTTTTAGATAATTGAATTACCTTTCATGCAATTCTATATATATAATTTACCATAAAATGCATTTTCCCTGCATTTTCTCGGTGATTTACTACAGAAATGAAAAGTTAAAGGCCTTTATGAAGAATAATTTAGACAAATTTCATCAAAATCGTTAGAGCCGTTTTCGAGAAAAATGTAAAAAAGTGTAAAATCGAGGTGGCACTTCCGGTTAATCGATTTTGACGAAAAAGTTGCTGTAACATCACAGACATATAACTACCTTAAATACGTAATTTGAATATCGTGCTTTTTTTCTTTTTTTCGTACGACTTTTCGTTTTTGAGCTAGGCTGTTAACATACACACAGACCATTTTGCGAGGCTTGGTCATTTGGACTCAGTGGACCTTTCCATTGAAAACTCGAATTCGAAAATTTTTACGATCGCAACACTTCCCCTTACTAAATACTTCGTATATAGGTTACGGAAAGTAAAAATACCTGTTTTTTTATTTATTTATTTTCCTCAAACAATACCCTGTGAGAATTCCGTTCATTTGCAGCAAAAGGAAGTATTTTATATGCATTCATTGTATAATCGATGTTGTGTATTTGATTAGTTTTTGTGGACAATAATAATAGTGGAAACATTTTAACAGAATAAAACAAATTACAAAATAAAACAAACAAGAAAATATAATGAACAAAAGATAAAAAAAAACAACAATAAAATTATGGTATAAAAATGTATACATTCTAATTCTACTTTGCACATGTAAATATAACAATAATAGTGATAATAAATTTGATAATTATAACATAAATGCAATATTAACAAATAATAATAAGTATTAATAATTTATCAAAATTAAAACTATTCATAATTTAAATAAATATTTAGAATCAAGTATTCTGATTCTACATGTTTACACGTTACACTATAATAGTAATAAAGTAAGAATATTAATATATGAAACTAATATTTAAAAAATACAGTATAAATAATATGACAATGCTACTAAATTCAGTAATATTGATACATCTACTAATAAGCAGATAAAACTGTTATTTATACAGGTTTATTATAGCGACAATTAAGGGTAAATAACTGTGATATTTATGATACAAAATAATATAAAATTGAAGTAACAAAACATAATTATAACATTGTAAGTTTCAGAGTAATAAATTTCAGTCTTTAGGTTCTTTTGTTTATTTCAGCAATCTCTTTAGTTACTTCTTCGGCAATTTTAATTTTATTTTTACCCTTGTTTTAAAGTAAGCATTAAAAACTTTGTGCTTCATTTGGACCTTTTTTTTTTCTTTTCATATTTTTAGTACAAACAAGTTCGATCCTGTAAGTTTTATCATCAAGAGGAGCTATCTGAAGAGAGATTTGTTACTTCCACCGCGTTAGGGTTACTGTAACAAATGTTCTTGCTCTAACTGCTTCAACACTTCACGAATCTGGGGTTTCAGCGATAACTTTACAGGGCTAACAGAATAAAGTATTGATCATCAGGGTCTTCATATAATACAAATATATTTTAGTACTGTTTGCATAACAAAAATAGTGTATTTAATATAATTTATCTGATTTAAATAATATTCCTCTTTTGCCGCTTAATACACTTTCAGGCTATTTTTTTAAAATAAAAAATTAATACTTTGTCCATATATTTGTATCTAGAATCCTGAAAACAGAAATGGAAATTGAAAACTCGACGTTTTCGATTTAAAGTTAAAAGATAATTATTAAAAACAGAATATTTTTTATTTGTAAGCATTATTTAAAAAATCTGGTGCGGTAGGTGTATCTCAAAACTTTCACTTATCCACCCTACTTTGGGTAGAAATTAATTTCTGCTCAAGAGAGCTCCTGAAATTTTTTAAAAAAGTTAAATAAATATATATAAATATAATATATATAAATATATATAAATATAAATAAAATAATATAAATAGTATAAAATATAAATATAAATAGTTTAAAATATTTAAATAAAAGTTTTTATTTAGTTTCCATAGAAATCCATTTAGCTTCCATTAAATACTATAAAAGCAGAAATTATTAACTACAATAATCACTTAAATTTATGCATTTTTTTATTCTCCATTACCCCCTACGACTTTATATGTTAGATATTAATTTGTCTAAAATCTTTAGCTTTCCAATGGTATATATATATACATATATATATATTATATATATATATATATATATATATATATATATAATATATATACATATATATATATTATACATATATATTACTATCCTTGTTTTAGGAAATTTGTTTTGAATCTAGGAAAATATTTCTCCTATACTTAATTATCAATTCATTCATAGTTTATATTTATCCATTATTCTATTACTCCTTACAATGACAGATGGTTGATTATTTCGAATTAACAAAATTGTAGGTAGATACTTTTAAGGAGACCAGTTTGAAAATTCAACATGTAAGCCCTATCAGACTATTTCAAATAGACCTAGCTGATCTTAAAGATCATTCAATTTTACATCGATATAGCGAATTTGATCAAAATTGTTCGAGCCGTTTTAGAGAAAATCTCAACAAAAAAAAAGAAGGTAAAATCGATGATATTAAGTGAAAGTCGATTTTAATGAATTTATGTTAAAAGTACTTATGCATAAGTGATATTGTATCAAAACTACATCTGCAACTGTTACATTTCTCGGTTGAGATTTTATACTAATAATTAATGAAATATTGTGGTGTATAATTTGTCCGTTAAATGGTAGTCTTGTGGAGGCGTATACCACTGTTATCGTTATTCGAAGTTCGAATTTTACTTTTATGAACCAGATTTAATAAAAAATATAATAATAAAATCTTTCTCTATTGCAGAGCGAAGTAGCTCAGTGAGTAAGGCACTATACTCATTTCTTCCGGCTCGGGTTCGAGTCCGGAGGTAGAAAATAATTATTTATTCTGTTATATCAGCCGTGGATCTCCCGACCCTCTTGGGGCTCATTCAGCCTCTATAAAGTGGGTAACCTTAATTTGGCAACCTAATTGGTTGAGCGTGATCTCGGCCAAATCTCTATTGGAAAGAAAAATTATTAATCTAAATAATGTCTGATTTAATTAATTATTGAATTTATATACCATGGAAATATACCAACAGATTTAAAAATATTTCTTTTCTTATGTGATTGAAAATGGAATGTAACATATTGATATTATAAATTGAAGATTCCTCGAAAGAAAGGGCGAGAGTTGCTCGTAATGAATTTGGAGAAAATTGAATTTATAAGTTTGGAGCTCCGCCTTTCTTCAGAATATGGATATTCCATAAACTCTTCTAACAATCCAACCATTTACATTCCCGACTGTTTCTGTTTACCATCTTATTCTACTGAACGATATAAACATATTGATGTGTATAACTCCATTTCGGAAAAAAAATGTGAAGAAAGGAGAAAATTCTTTAGTGTACACTTCTTATCTAAGGCCAACTTCACAGGTTTTGTACCTATTTGACCATTACAGCACTAAGGGTTGAAAACTGCTTAACATACTTTTAATTTCTGCTCGAAACTATTATTATTGTTATAGCATTAATGTAGCCAGATATTAAAAGAAAAAAAAAGAAGAATTTTTGGATAAGATCAAACATTAAATTTTGCTTTACTATAAAATTTGCACTCAACTCTGTGTGGTTGACCATCGATATAACAGCTTATTTAAATACTAACATTTAAAATATTGAACCGAATATTGTTGCTGTATATAATGCAGCTATTATAGTTTAATAATAGCAATGATAGCAACAATGCCATAATAAATTAACGGTTTATAATATTTATCGAGATCATAAAGTATCAATGGATCATGAATTCCCAGAATAAGAAATAAAAATAAATAGTCACGTATATAGTCGAATAAAGTTAAAAATTCAGATATATAATATATGAATAACTGGCGAAGTGAGAAACGAAGAAGAAATAAGTATCAAGAATAAATATGGATAGATACATCGACTTTTATGTATATAGATAAATCGACCCTTATATTGACGCATGTATATGGCACACACAAATAGCCAGATTACTATGTATAGAAATTTAAAGCTGGATTATTGGTGGTAGTGATACCATTCCAGAGATAAGATACAATTACTACATCATGATCAATATCACTTGACTATCAATATAGCTTGGTAAGCCATCACGTATTACACACTGGCTGACAAGAACACATAATTCACACGTGTCACGGTAACCATATTTGTTCCTATTTGGATCCTATTTATTTGGTTCACTGATATTTCTTGGTGAATCCTTTCTTTAAGTTTATTGCAATTTTCGCGAGACGTTATTGGATTTAAAAGCCAACAAACATATCCTTGACACTAAAATACGATGTCCTGAATGCAAATTACCGTGAAATGCCAATTAGATCTACTCTGATATTTCTGGGCGTAGGCAAATTTATTAAAAATCATAGAGAAAATGAAATATAACTGAATATATACGAAAAATTTGCTGTTTCATATATTATGGATTTTTAAATTGTATTATATTTATATATATATATATATATATATATATATATATATATATAATATCATCATTAAAATGCCGAGGAATCATTGACGTAGTAATTATTATTGCAATTATTTCATTAATTACATTTAAAAACTTAATAATTAATTTATCATAAGTGTTGTTAGCTTAGTATTTATTTTGAACCGTTTAACATTTTCAAGTTTCAACTCTTTAATAGTAAGTTCCAACCTGGGAACATGGAAAACTGTTGTGTTCATGCCAACCATTTTTCAACCCAAATGGCAGTAGCTGTTAAAAGGAAATAACAATTTAAAAATAACTGATGGGTAGTTAACAGCCTATTGCTTCTCTGTGTTTCAGCTATATCTGTGTTTCAGCGTATCTACACGAGTGGTGTTCATTGGTGTTATGTTTTTGATAAATGCTATGCTGCTTTGCTCTAGTTCAGTGGTTCTCAACCGGTGAGAAGGTCCCTCTCTTTTCTCTTTTGTGAGGACTTATTGTTAAAACTGTTTTATCAAACTTTTCGTCATGTATGAGTTTTAGTTGAAAAGTTATAACAGGTGAATGCACTATAAATGTGCCTCAATATACACTTTAAAGACTTATTAAACACTTGAGGGAGCGGAGAGACGAGAAGGTTGAGTGTGAATATGTACCTATCTTTTATTTATTTCTAAGTTTACTGTTGATTTTTTTTTCTTATTTAGTTCCTGTTTTAATTTTTTTTTTTTTTTTATATATGGCATAAATATAAAACAGCATATAATTCTATTTATTGAACAATGTAGAAGATTGCCGAAATTGAGTTGCTAAATAAATGTGCGCGTTGCGATACAGTTGGTTTTTTTTTAAATGGTGCCTGATTTTACAGCAATCGACCTTTTAATGAAGTAATACAAGCGTCAACTAAATTTAAAATGGAACAATAAACACAATCGTTCTTGTTTGCTCAGTATTTCAGTTTATTATTTTTAATAATGAAACTTTATGATCTACCAAGAAAAAATAAAATAATTTATTACGCCCCTTCAACATTTGGTGCTATTTGATTAATGTTTTTTTTTTTATTAGTTTTTGCACCGAAATCACAAAATTACCCTCGAATGGTTCTCGGAACTCGGCACTACCATCCGTTATTTTGTTTCAAAATGGCGGGCACTTAAAGGTTTCATACTTCCAAGTTTTGCCCATTTATGAAGAAAGAGAAAAAATATAAAGCTGTTTGAATCATTATACCAAAGATATTACATATATGTACTAAGGTAATAATTTGCAGCGTTTTTAGGAACGATGCGTACAGATATTGTTAACGTCATTTAGTTAAACTAAGTACCTGTTCCTTAGATGTCTTATATACCTTTAAAAAAAAAATGTGATATGATAATTTTTTCCTCTAACGTGAGGGTACTCTTGGGCGTTGTTAGAGGATAGAGGTCTGAATTTCTTGTATAAGGCATTAGGAAGGTGCAAAAAACAGGCATGAAACAGGGAGTGGATGGTTTGTAGAGGAAAAGCGGGGTAAGTTATTGAGGCCTATAGCCGGGGGGGTTGAGGCTTTTCTTGCAGCCAGCATTAAGGAGAACTACCTCCACGGGCTCCCTTTTAGGGGTAACTTCTAGGCCTATGTGCCTCTGTTTAGGCCAACGCTGTCCCATATGTCCGCCTGTAAACTTGTACTAGTAAGGCGAATATATAAATTTATTAGTGATTACATTATGATTATGAAGATTTCGTTTGTAACATTGTAAATTAAATAATCTGGTGCGCGCATCACACAACTTGCCTTCCTTTTTGGAATAAATGTTAAATGTATACATCAGGTTTCCATGGAAACATTATTGTCTATTATCCTATGGAAATATTATTATCATATGATGTAGAAACATTGTTATCTATTATCATATGGAAACATTATTATGTATTAGCACTTAAGTTTTTGAGTTCTCATCGCTCTCCGCTATCTTTTACGACTTTTGTATATATTATTATTATTTTTATTTGATTATTTTTTCTTTAAATATATTTATTACATTGTTTTTATCTGTATTTTCTTATTTAGTTATTATTTATTGTACTGTTTTTTATGCTTAGTTGTGTGTTCCTAAAATTTGAACATTTGATTAGTTTTCGAATTTTTTTTGTTTTGCATGTATAAAAAAAAAGAGAAAGCGTTATTTTGTTATGAAATGGCTCAGAGTCACCGGAAAAGAGAAATAGCGGATAGATTAGAGAGTGATAGGTCTATAGCAAACAAAGGGAAAAGAAAAGGAAGGAAAAAGAAAAGGAACATATATATTATTGGTAATGTAGTGATAATTACAATGCGTTTAGAACTGCGTTTAGAAACTTTATTAATATTATGTATAATACTATTGTATGTCTAGCTATAGATTGATTTAGTATGCTGTGTATGTAGCAGCCCAAGGTTTTTGGGCAGCATTGCTATAAATAAAGCATTTCTCTCCTTAATATTTTGTCTAAAATCTTTAAATTTGCAACGGTATATTATAAATCTATATTACCAGTTTGATTGCCAAAAATTTGTTTTTAACCTGGAAAAATATTTCTGCTTTAGTTAATTATCAAATTCTTTCATAGTTAATATTTATCCATTTTTTATTAATAGTAACAATGAGATATTGTAAATTATTTCAAATGAAAAAAATTAAAGGTACTTTAGGGAAAGACATTTTGAAAATTCGGCATCAAAGCCCCATCATGCTTTTTCATTGAGGATATATAACAATACAACGAATTGGATCAAAAACGTTAGAGCCGTTTTTGAGAAAATCGTACAGATGTGTAAAATCGATACCTGATCAACTGTTAGGTAACTTTAAGGATGGTTCAATTGATTTTTTTTTGTGTGGTACAAATTGTGGTGATTTATGTGGGTGTTTATTTTATGTTGAATCTGACCCTGAGAAATTCTTTCTGAGAGTTGAGAGAAGAATGAACCTCTCATCCTTCTACCCTCTCCCTTCTCAAAAAAAAGAATGAGAATTGCCTTTATTTGAAAATGCCTCTGTTCTTCTGTTATTCCGTTATAATTATTCAGTTTAAACTGAAGAAATTAAGGGACTCATAACGAAGAGCCGTATAGACCGATAAATTACTCGGAATAACCTAAAGGATTATTCGGAGTCATAACGTGCAGGTTATAATTGTGATGAAAGCCCGACCTTTCCTGACGTCATTATTCATAAAAGTAATGAGCTCTTTGAAATTCTGATCCTAAATGAGGGCCGACCCCCGCTGAAACGGCTCACCGCTCAACTTTTAATTCCCCTTTCTGTCATTCTCAGCAAATCCACTTATTTCCAATATTTAATTTAAACTTTATGAGCAGTGAGAAAAATCATTTTCTCGGCTCAAGGCAGCTTTCATTTATTCATTGAAACGCCCCTGATACTTTATCACTATTCTTTTCTCTTGATATAAATTTATAGCTGTTTTTAGTTTTATTAAACTTTTATTTATGCATTCATTTTTATTGTTATTGCAACGAAAAATGTTCCAAAAATATGAAATATAACTTGTATGTATGTTGGGTAGATGACTTGCAGAAATAATAAACGCAAATTCCATCCAATTGTGTGATCCTAAAATATTCTGAAGGTTCTTGGTACCTTGCATGGCATATTTCAAACAAAATTTACAATGGATTGAATCGGAACTAATTCTTTTATAGTTAAAAATTCGGCCATTAATATCGATTGCACAATTAAACTCCAATATCCAACCGTACTTTACCGTGAATATCGTCTTTCAATTGATAAAAATATTTACTTATAGTGTCGTATTTAAAACCGCAGCGATTTGCTATATGCAATTTTAAATTAACTTGCTGGACTAGTGCCCCCACCAATAGGTACAATTGCTGGATTAGTTCCTCCACCAATAGCTACACTTGCCGGACTAATTTTCCCAACTAGGCACACTTACCGGACTAGTTTCCACACAATTGGCACACTTACCGGATTAGTTTCCCCATCTGTAGGCACACTTGCGGAACAAGTTTTCCCACCAATAGACACATTTGCTGGACTAGTTCCCCCACCAATAGATACACTTGCCGGACTAATTTTCCCAACTAGGCATACTTACCGGATTAGTTTCCCCATCTGTAGGCACACTTGCCGAACAAGTTTTCCCACCAATAGACACATTTGCTGGACTAGTTCCCCCACCAATAGATACACTTGCCGGACTAATTTTCCCAACTAGGCATACTTACCGGATTAGTTTCCCCATCTGTAGGCACACTTGCCGAACAAGTTTTCCCACCAATAGACACATTTGCTGGACTAGTTCCCCCGCCAATAGATACACTTGCCGGACTAATTTTCCCAACTAGGCATACTTACCGGATTAGTTTCCCCATCTGTAGGCACACTTGCCGAACAAGTTTTCCCACCAATAGGCACATTTGCTGGACTAGTTCCCCCACCAATAGATACACTTGCCAGACTAGTTTTCCCACTAATAGGCACGCTTACCGGACTAGTTCCCACACCAATAACGTTACCAGAGAATTTGTCGACAGTACACCTGCAAAACCTCGTCCCATTTTTATGGGTCTTGCATCCCTGCAACAAAAAAAAAGGTTTCGGACCGAAAGGTGTGCGTCATTTTTACTTCGTCCATATGTCTATGACCAGTTGTAATAACTTATTAGTTTAGAAGGCCTCTCAGGGTTTGAAATTTATTTTTTGGTCTTCTGAAAAATTACTTCTGAAGCACTCTTGCTCATAAGGTTTTGCTCATATATTTTTAATTTGTTATATCGAGTTGAGGTCAACGCACATTATATTTTACTGTAAGAGAAACTATGATATTCATTCAGTTAGCAATATTGATAATATTGTTTTCTGAATACAATCGATACCTGAGTCTGAATTCGTAATATTTAAAAAAATCAAAATGGCGGATCCAATATGTTGTATGAAATTTTCAAAACTATTTGGCACAGCTCGGAGAAATTTCTGGGATGTTGAACCTGAATCTAGGGCTGTAATGTTTTCCAAATTCACAATTTATTAAATTTCATGTCGAGACGTACCCTAGCGAATTTATTTGGTTTTATCTGCTAAAACGCCAAAAATCAAATAAACCTCTAAAGTGTCGAAATACATTCGCGAATTTCCTATTAAACTTTTTTTTTTTTTGATACCTATGGAAAAGAGGTGGCAACAAGTCAGCGATTTAGGTTAACACATCATATTTCAATAACGTTGTATAAGGAAAAGAGAACGAATGTGAGGATATTCATATTTTATTAATTATATTTTCTATTGTCACATTAATTTATAAAATAATAAACTCATACATGTGTACATATTTGAAATTTTTTTAAATTATTTTTTTTAATTTATTTTATTAACTTTTAGGATTTCTATTCTTAAATTTGTCTCAGAAATTGTTACATATTTGAGAAAATACAATTACATATTATATATGCACATATTTAGCTTTTTATTTTACATAAAAATCCTAACAGTCACATAAATATTTGAGTATTGGTTATTCGGTATGATATTCTATTCTGAGACAAGATTTTTTTTTCATGGGAGGAATGAAGACATGGCTTGCTGGATATTAAAGTACGTACCTTACAATGTTTGCTCTCTTGGAATAAAACAAAAAGGAACAACAGCCGGTTTCCCCAGGGATATTTGTGAGGTAATTGGTTTCTCTCCCCATGTTTAAACATTGACAGAACAAATTTACGAGTCAGCAATATTACTTACAGGGTATTTTATTTTTTGTTTTCTTTATATCAGACCGAAGAATGAAAAGAAATGGTAGAATTTCGTTGTTGATGTTGTTATCTTAGAGTGAGCTATGGGAAAGTGGGTACCTACACCACTAATATAGACCATTAAAGAGCCTCTAGGACAGCCCCGATAGGAGATAGGTGTGGCAGATATCGGCCTGAGTGACAGCTCTGTTTACCGCAGTCCGGGCAGGAAATTAGTTAGGTCCTGTCACCGCCCTCTAGATAAAGACTTTACTCTATCGACAGTTTTCCAACTTTCTTACTTTAAGTGTCCGCTGCCTTCCTTGTGTGGGCTCCTTCAAGGATGTATCTATCTTCCGTTTCCACTTCGTGAGATATTTTCAGACAGAGGTTGGGAACTCATGGAGCTCCTGATTTTCAATGTTGTTCCGTAAGAATTACTTTATAGCTATTTATTACAATATCATATACAATTACTAGTATGTGGGTAATTCTCACAAATCAATTTCAGTGACTAATTTTCGAAAAGGTAGAGGTCTCCAAAAAATAATAATTCTATCGACTTAAATTTTAGTACATTTTCAGCAGATTTAAACTCGCTTACATCACCTCATTCTTTACTTTTGCGTATGTTTTCCACTTTTATTATTATTTACTTACTCTTTCTGTTTCGTTATGCAGTCTTACCTACTAGTACTGCTTAGTACACGCCCTGATACAAACCCTGAGCTAAACCCCACTCTTATCTTACCTTAATTCCCTGTATTCGTATAATGAAATAATTTTATTAGCATAGTGAGTAAGGAGATTGGCGAATTTTCTTAAATAAATCATCGTTTTTCTTTTCCTTCCACATTTTCTATCTCTGATACCAATTCGTCCATCTACTTATTCTTTCCAGAAATTTTTTTTTTATTTATGCTTCCCTGAATGCCTCGTTAAAGACCTCATACAGCAAGAAGAAGTGGTTTCTAAAATTTTTTTTCTATTTCTGAACAAGTGACTGTGGAAATTCCTTACATATATTATTTATGATTGTGATTAAGATTTTATATTTTTCATACTTGATTATTTTCTATATATAATATTGATTTTTTCAGTTATTAATTTTTTTATTCCCGTTCATTCAGTTTTTATTGTTGTTCTTTTTATCGTTTATATATGGGGTTTGAATGAAACATAGGTAGATCATTTATCTACTGCCCACATGCTGCAGATTGCAATTTTTGCCAATATAAAATTTAATAAAAAAATTAAACTGCATTACGCATCCTACCGGCGATGTAAATACGCCAGATATAACATTATAATAGTCTGTTTTATTTTATATATGTGACCACCATTTTTACAAAAACCTCTACAGCATACGGATGTTGATTTTCGGTCAGTCTTCTTGGAAAGCGATAAAAATAATATTTTACAACCAACTTTGTGCAAATTTTTGTTAGCCATTAAATTTTTTATTATTCACGAAATTCATAGCGTTCTATCATATTTTTCTTAAGGATAGTTCCATTTTATGTATCGAACTTTTTTTCACTACACTATTTGAATGTAAGAGTCAAAGAAAGAAAGACATGAAGAGGCAACGGTACAAAACCGTTCATATAATTAAGGTAACAATCTTACAACTTAAAGGCACTTACAACCAATTTGCCTAGTGTGTTATAAACTGCAGATGTAACATAATGATTCTAACATAACAAAATAATGCTGTGGTTTATCAGAGATTATTTTAAATCGGTTTTCAAGTCCCCTCAAAAACTCGGGACCTGATGAGGTAAGGTTCTTAGAAAACAAACACTAGGTCACTTTTAGAACTTAACTAGAACTTCGACCGAAGCTGCTAAAATGGGGAGAAAGCAAAAGTAGAGTTAAGCTCTTTAAGGAAAGAAGGGAGATTAGTTTGAAGTTAGAAGTCCAAAGCTAGGTGAGAAGTGACTATAGGAATACGTGTGAAGAACACTTACCTTCCAACATACAGCATTATCTGAATGCTTGCCAATGTATTTGTTATGTATATATATATATATATATATATATATATAATAAACACATAACAAATAATATATATATAATTCCTCTTATAAGTAACATAGATTACCAGATTTGCAAAGAGTAGGCCTTTTATCCCCATAGCGAACAACATATTAGAAATTCAACATTGTTTAAACTATTTATTTCTGTAATTCCATTTATTCTTTTTCATACATAATCTACTCTTATTTTTTTAAAATGATAAATTGAAATTGATGTTAGGAGTCGGTCAATGGCTGTTTTTGTTTAACATCTTGGCTATGGGCCAGTAGCAACAAGTGCTACTGGATATGTGTTGTAAAAAATGATCCTTTTTCTGCTATGGTCTGCTGAAACTTGAGCAAAACAGTATTTGATGGTGCCGGTGGCGTCTTTATGCTAATTCTAACACCCCCCCCCACCTTTTTTTTTCTCCCTTTTCCACTTATCTAATTTAACTTTTTTTTTCTTCTATTCTTCATCCAATCATTTCATCATGTGTGAGAAAAATTGAGCAATGTTATGGAAATTGCATATTGGATTTGCTCTTATCTTGATGTGTAAGTAAGTGCAAAGTGTAATTGTTTCGGTGTCAGGCAAACGCTAATAAAGATTTATGTTTTATTTATATATATATATATATATATATATATATATATATATATATATATATAAGTTAAGTTAGGACTTACATTAGTATAGCCACTAATTCCAAACTAGCATTGTAAACACTGTAAATAGTATATATAGAGGATTAGAATCTGAATAAAGTTAGTGTTTAATCAGCCTTCATGCGTGTTCTTATTCTCCCAATTTCTTCTTTTTTTTTTATGTTTTGCGTGGCGAAGCTCTTAAGTGGTGCCGAAACCCAGGAACTTTTTTAGCAGTTCATAGTGAGAATTTTTTTCTTTTCCTTTTTTTTTTTACGGAAGAATATTTTGATTTTTGGTACGTACCAATTTTTATTTTTTTATTTTTTTTCTTGTATCGCATTTGGAAGAATAGAAGTGTACCATTATGAATGAACAAGGACAGAGAGAAATCCTCAGGCCAGCAACGTTAACGCTGGAGCCTTCACAGCCGGAACCGGTGAATCCCGAATTCCCGCCATTGTCATCGACAACCCTAACAATGGCGCGGGCAGACTTAGCTGCGCAGGAAGCAAATAGAATCGCACAGGAAACAAACGAATTAGAGAAAATGAAGTTGAAAAAGGCGAATGCACAAGACATCAGAAGGGAAATTTCGGATTTAGAGAAATTCAACGGAGAAGTGGGTGAATTGAATCATTTCCTCAAAGGTGGGGACGGGATTATGAGCAGCATACAATCTCAGGTAGCTGTGGACCTGCTCGAGGAATCAGATGCCAAAAGATTACGGGTGGCCCTAGCACGTCGGGTCAGAAGGAGCGTCCTAAACCTGATCCAGGCGGATGAGGACACCTCGTGGCAGGTAATCAAGGAAAGATTGAAAAAAGCCTATGGAGGGGGGCGATGGGCCCCAGAGGAAGATATGCTCCAAATGTTCAGGGATATGAAAAAAATGAACCAGACAAACGGTCAATACGCTGCAGGCCTACTCGTGAAGCTAAACAAGATAAACGAGAAATTGCGAGAGGTAATGGACACAAGCGCAGTCGAGGCGTGGATGATATTTATGACCACGGTCCTGAAGGTACAATTAGCCAGAGATACGGGGAGGAAGGACGGTCTACCCAGAGACAAATCATTCATTGAATGTGCACAGGAAATGGTGGACGCGAGTGCCCGCGATGAAGAAGAGAGAGAAGAGTTCGAACCAGGGTGGAGTAAAGTGTCTTACCGGAGGAACGAGGCAGGAAAGAATAGAGTAAGACAGGACCTAGGAAGAAGGAGAGAGGGAGAGTTTGGGAGAAGAGAAAAAGGACCAAGAGAAAGAAGGCAATTTGTAGATAGGAGGAGTGGCAGAAGAGAGGAAAGGAAGTGCCATGAATGTGGCAAGACAGGGCACTTGGTAGCTCAGTGCCCGCGTACGCGGTGTTTTGAATGCCATAACGAGGGACATATGGCCAGACAATGCCCATATATACGGCGCAGGGAGCACGACCGAGGAGAACCGATGGAGGTCAACGCTCAAAGGATGTGGCGGAGGAGCAGAATACCGTCGGAATCAGCTAGATCTTCAGAGACTTCAGGGTCCGAGACGGAGAGCAGCGAACCCGGCGGTAGAGGAACCCCTGGAGGAAGGAGCAAGCAGCGGAGTGCAGGACGGCGAATAGAGCAGGTAAAGAGAGAATGAGGATCGTGTGAACGGAGGGGCAACCTTTTTTGTGTAAATAGCGTGGTAAAGAAGTGTGATCGGTTGCCTGTTATAGAGTTTTGTAAAGGGTGGAAGTGTTTGGTGGATACAGGAAGTTCCTGTACATTAGTGAGTAGAGATAAGTTGGAGGTGCTATTTAAAGGAAAGGTTAAGCCAGACGTGAGACCATGCCAATGTAAAGTAGTCACTTTGAGTGGGCCCTGTATGATAGAGGGAGAAATAGATCTAGCCTTAGACAAGTGGGGAAAGAAGGGAGAGGTGATGACGTTGCATGTGGTAGAAATCATGCCGCGCGAGTATGGGGGAATTTTGGGGTGTGATTTGTTTAGCAAATTAGGCGCGAATATCCGGAGTTCAGGAGGCCGATGGGCAATTAAGATCGGGAAAAAGAAGTATGAAACGGTACAAGACGGGAAAGGGAGCGTTAGATGTGTCGGGGTAATCAACAAAGGGGCGGATTGGAGACAAGGTATAAGGGAGGAGTTCGTCGACATTTTTTTTCGCGAAGGAGACCCATTGAGTGCGACGGGGGAAACTCTACACGAAATTAATTTGAAGTCGGATAAGGTTACCTACGTGAAGGAACGGAGATACCCACAGGCATTGAGGGGACACATTCGCGAGGAAATCGAGGAGCTAAAACGTCAAAGGATCATCGTGGATAGTACCTCTCCTTTTAATAGTCCACTATGGGCAGTTAAGAAGAAGCTCGTTGATGGAGAAACAAAGGAGCGTTATAGGGTCGTTGTAGACTTTCGGCAATTAAATGAGAACACGCTCGATGAAAAGTACCCCATTCCTAGATTGGAGGACATCTTGGATAGACTGGGTGGAGCAGCAGTGTTTAGTACACTCGATCTGAAATCAGGGTACCATCAAATTCGCATGCACCCTAGAGACCAGGCCAAGACAGCGTTCACTTTCGAAAGGGGGCATTATGAATTTACCCGTATGCCGTTCGGCTTAAAGAATGCACCTATAACGTTCCAAAGATTGATGGACGAATTTTTGCGTGGTCTGGATGAAAACATGTGTCAGGTATACATGGATGACCTCCTGGTTTTTAGTAAGACAGAGGCGAGTCATATAGAGGATCTGCGACAAGTCTTCACTAGAATACGACAGTTTGGGCTGAAACTATCGCAGGAAAAATCGACATTGGGTCAAAAACAGATTAATTTTCTGGGACATGTGATTTCTGCGGAAGGAGTACGACCAGACGGGAAGAAAGTAGAGGCAATTGGAAAAATGGCAATGCCTAGCGATGTGAAGGGGATCAGGAGACTGTTGGGAACTTTAAACTACTACCGTCGATTTGTTCCGGAGATGGCTGAAAATCTGGTACCTCTGAACGAACTGTTGCGGAAGGGACGCACGGTCAGGATTACGCCAGAGATCGAGGCGAATATTAGAAAATGCATGTTGTGGTTACAAACGGAGCCAGTCCTCGCATTCCCAGACTTTTCCAAACCATTTTCAATCACCACAGATGCCAGCGAATATGCACTGGGGTCGGTTCTATCGCAGGAAGGTGAGAGTGGGGAAAGACCTGTGGCTTATGCTAGCAGGAGGCTTACGGACGCGGAAGCCCGGTATAGCGCACTGGAACGAGAATTGCTAGGAATTGTATGGGCAGTGCAACACTTTCGGCCGTATATATTCGGTAGAAAGTTTAAGGTACATACGGATCATCGTCCGCTGTTGTGGGTGGGCAATCTGAAGGAGACCTCAGCTAGAGTCACACGGTGGAAGGAGATTCTAAGCCAATACAATCTGGAAGTAGTTTATAAACCAGGTAAAGATAATGTTGTAGCTGACTGGTTATCTCGCGCGTTACAGGTGAATATGGTGGAAACAGAGGTTGGGGAAGCATCAGGGGACTTACAAAGGTTCGTGCGGGAATGGACGCCAGACGGGGAAGGAGAACGCGGGACCGACCGTCAAAGCAATGGGGACCCCTCGGATGACGAGTCAGCCGACGAGAGACCAGCAGAGATGGAGGAGCTGGACGACATAATTAATGACAAGGCTCGACAGATCATATGGAAAACGAGGACTACGGGACTGGTAAAAATGGATTTTTCCAAATATGAAAGACATACCATTGTCACTATTTGGTCTCAACCGGGAGTCAAGGAGGAGCAAATCTGCCGAGTGTTGAAAGACGCATCGAAGGTAGGCGCGACCCACTATTTATATGTCGGTAACGCAACGGTGTGGGATAAGATCCGTAACTTGTGGAAGAATGAAAAAATAGGGATAGACAGATCCTTTATCCGATGCCGCTATATTGTGGAGACCATCCGCGATCCCGAACAGCAAAAAGACGTGACGATCGCTTACCACCAAGGGAAGACAAACCACCGCGGAATCAACGAGACGTTGGCGTCATTGAAAAGAAGGTATTATTGGGTAGGGATGCGGAAGACGGTAGAAGAGGTTATGAGGAACTGCCAGATTTGCCACACGGCTAAATATGACCGGCACCCCCCCGTAGGATTACAAACCGAGACGAGGACGCCTACGGTACCGTTAACGGACCTTCAAGTGGATACCTTTACGTGGAGAGGATTTAAATGGGTGACAGTAGTGGACATATTTAGCAAAACAGCAATGGCCCACCCGGTGAAGGAGAAATCGGCGGCAGCGGTTAGTAGCGCCCTCCAAACATGGTTCCAGTTTTACGGAGTGCCAGAGAGGATCACCTCGGACGGCGGTAGGGAATTTGACAACGCCCAATTGCGACAGGAGACGAAAAGGCTGGGAATTTCATGGCACTGGAACACGGCCGGACATCCAAAAAGTAGGGGGGGGATTGAACGGCTCCATAACACCCTGGGTGAGCATCTCCGGGTATTCCACGCAGATAAGGGGTTGGAAGCAGATGAGGCGATGCCCCGAGCCATAGCAGCGTATAACCATTCTATACACATGGCTACTGGGTTTTCCCCTTTCGAGGCCCTTTTTGGTTTGCGCGCACGAAGGAGGGACGAGCGAGATACGGCTCTGGATGAGGACATGGCGGAAAAACTAGCCACGAATAGAGTGGAGCTCGAGAGAATGTGGGAGAAAGCGCATGGGCGAATGGTCGCGGAAAAAAGTAAGAGAGTAGCGCGGGGGAACGAAGGTGTAAGGGATATTATGGGCAATATTAAGATAGGCACTATTGTTTATAGAAAAATAATGTCAAATCGTGCAAAGGAAGTTCTCAGGTATGAGGGTCCATTCAAGGTGATTACGATTAGGGAACATAATATTGTCACTATTCAGAGTCTGGCGGAACCCAGGAAACGGAGGACGGTACATATTGAGCAACTTAAGGTTCCAGTAGGGGAACCCAGACCATAAATGTGTATTATACATTTTTCTAGAATAAAAAGTGTATTTTTTTAGTTTTTGTAAATAGAGTCTCGATGAATTACCTTAGTTTATACTTTGTGTATTATGTGAAGCAGACTGAGTAGTATTAAGTTAGTTTTGTATATAGACTAAGCTGTAGTTTTAGTTATTTATTTTGTTTCCAGTTTATTTTTGTTGTATAATTGTTTATTTTTGTTTTTGTTTGAGTTTACGAGGATGTTCGTAAACTGGCAGGGGGGAGTTAAGTTAGGACTTACATTAGTATAGCCACTAATTCCAAACTAGCATTGTAAACACTGTAAATAGTATATATAGAGGATTAGAATCTGAATAAAGTTAGTGTTTAATCAGCCTTCATGCGTGTTCTTATTCTCCCAATTTCTTCTTTTTTTTTTATGTTTTGCGTGGCGAAGCTCTTAAGTTATATATATATATATATATATATGTATGCGAATATAATAATTGTTTTCTTAAATAAATTGCAATTACTAAAATGAAGAAACGGCTAAAAGAAATAGTATTATATAAAATAATTTCTGTTCGAACATATTTCCAGAAGTATTTACCTATTATCCATCTACCTATTATCCAATATTACCTATTATCCAATTACCTAGGGTTTTATACAAGAAATACAAAATTATAACATTTTACGTGATATTTAATAATAATTAAAGGCTTGACGATCACCGTCCAATCCCTATTCCTTAAGAATAGCCTTGATAAAATCCTCCCATGTACGTTTCGGTCTTACCCTCGGACGTTTACTAGTCAGCGCTAATTAAATTTTTAGATATTCGTTCATAATTAAGCCCATCAACTTTCCATTCCTATCTCAACCGTCCCGATGTCATCACTCCAATCATATTAACAAGGTTTATGCTCCTCAATTCCGCGTAGTTTTGCCTTCTAAACTTTCTCGTGGGCTCATTCTTCCTTGGACCAAATATCCAACGCAATAGCTTAATTCTCGAAACACTTAAGCCGCTGTTCATCATTTAAAGTAAGCAACATTTCGTACCCATAAATAACAGAAAGAAGGATTATTCTTTGGTAGAGTCTGATTCTTGGGTTTCTTGAAAAAAAAGCCTGAACTAAATAATTTGGAAACTGAGAAATAAAAAGCATTTTCCGCCTTTAACCTCACCATTATTTTCCTATTCCATTTTAATTTTATATTATATAATTACTGTATTTAATTCCGAATCAGTAAGAAGTAAATTAATGACAGAAAATAAAGGCCTATGAGGGATGTCAAGGATTTTTATTTGTTAATTGGATTCATCTGCCTAATGCACTTAGAAAATTGGATATTTTAGAGTTTCTTAAGTTATTTTATAATTTTATGCAAACGCATTATTGAAAAGTTGAGTCCTTGAACCTTGTATGAAATAAATCACTCAAAAGCAGGAATCGAACCTTCCTCTGCTTCGCGTTTATTATGTTGGGGTGTTGTAGCTAAATTTAGCCAACGTGGCCCAGATTTTAAAATTTAACATAGGAGGTGGCACGACACACATCCACACTGACACAATTCAGCTGTAGTCATGACATTTTCTAGCTTATATCTCAGAGCTATCTTTAACTCACTCCATTTTTAATCGGATTACAGTTTATTTCTGCATTTTTTTGTTTTTTTAAATCAACAGTAATTCAAACAATATTCCTGCTGTAATCGAAATATGAAATGTATTTTTGAATAAAGGTGCAAAAAAAGCTGGGTGTTACCTTCATAGTCTAATCAAATCTGGGAGCTAAGTAATAATAAATTAGTAAGTTGTGACACGCAACCTGTTGTGCTCCTCTACCTAACTCCACTCCTTTGCACTTAATTCACTTTTCCTTGTCGTGTGATGTATGAACTGCAACTAAATGTAGACAAAATTTTAAGGTTTTTTTATTTTTTTTGTTTGCTTCGGTAACGAAGGAAATGTCCACTCGCCTTTTGCGTATACATCTAGATACGAATTTGGTTTCGTGTTTGCCTGTCTGTCTGCAGTCAAATCTATATGACGGTCAAAACCTCTATCGTTAATCCGATTTTTATGAAATTTTTATGGATTGTGCTGGTATCTCGATGGCTTTTTATGAAATTCTATCCACCTTCGCCTACGCATGCACTAATGTTTTTTTCTTGGCTCCTGTCTTTCGAAAACGGCTCTTTCTAATCGACCCAAAGCTGAATGAAAGTTGGGTATTACTGTAAAAATGTTCCAGTAAATTTTATAAACTTCCATCTACGACATTCGCTTACACACGCGCATTCGTATGTTCCTTGAAATCCGCATAGTTCAAAAATGGCTCGTCTCGATTTTATTCTCAAACGGCAAATCCTTGATATAAAGATATTGGTAATTATGTATCCGATAGAAATGGTGACGAAATTATAATGAACTACTTGGAAGATTTGTTTTGCAGGTGCGTTTTTTGAGATGGGGATAGTTGAAAACATTCTATTCCAGAGCATGGCGGAAAACATTATTTTGGATTCAACTAGCATGATATATAATCACATCATTTCTTTATTTCCCTATTTCCTTTGGGAAATATTTCATAATTCCCTAGTTAATCGAGAATAAAATTTTAAACTTTTTTTTTAACTTATCTATTTTTATTTTATTATTTTTGTTCTTACAAGACATCAGTATGCTGTTACAACCATAAAATGGACTATTGAACTTTTTTTCAGTTTTGTTTAATGTTTTACATAATTTGGATACTTTGTTTTAAAATTGAATTCACAAAAAACATTAAATTATAATTTATGATCGTTATAGTTGACAGTTATTTGCGTACGTACAGGAAACAACGGTTGAGGTCTTTAATTACTATAATTTTTCAATCGTAATCTTAAGCGTAGCCAACAAAATTTTCTGGGATGGCTGGCAAGTTCGTGGGAGAGGGAAAAGAGGCAATCAGTTAGCACCCGCGTAAAAGTTAAATAAAATAATTTTATTTTTATTTTTATTTTAATCAATTTTTAAAAATTATTTATTTTTCGAAAATTGTCTAGGGCCATGCTCTTCCTTACTCATCCGGAGATACGTATCCACACCGGTGTTTGTAATCAATATATTAAATATAGGTGTTAGTTCTAGAATTCTTGTTGACTTATGTTTATATAGATATAAAATAAATAATAATACGGTACAAAAATACAGTAATAAAAAGAGCAATGTGTGGTTAAAAGCACTTAAGTCTTAAGTACTATATGACTCTTAAAAGGTAAAGTGCCATGGGAACCAATCATGGATCGTGATAGATAATAAGATAGAATTTATTGCAGGTTATTCTCTCTGTTCCTATTATTCGTTTAATATTTCAAATATTTGTTAATACATTTATATTATTAGTGATATAATTAATATATAAAGCCATAAATGTTATCCTTTAACTCAGGGATTGAATGCTGTCTAACCCTATGCTTTCCAAATAATTTATATTTTCTAACAAATCAATAAACGAATACAAAAATTGGCAATAATGTGAAGATCTGCTCAATATTTCTGCTTCTTGCTTCATATCCTTCTTTGGGATCATATTAAATTTTTTTTTTCATTTTTCCTTCTCTGAAGAACTAATGAAATGCTTGATATTCCTCTATAGAATATTTTAAATACCCGTCAACCGGAAGAGAGGATGAAGAAAGGGATGGAGTTCTGCGATCCCGGCGATACAGATCGGGAAAGGGTTTGTATTATTCAGCTGGAGAGCGTAGAGCTGTGCGGTGGTGGTGGTGGATGTGTGAGGTGTTGTATGGCCAAGAGGGATGGTAGGATGGTGGGATGGTACATGGAGTCTGTTATCATGGTAATACTCAGTCGCCTCCTCTTCATAAATATTGCATGTGGTCCTCTGCTTACATCTGCCCTCTCGCTGTTCGCCAGGCGACAACGCGATCCTGGCAAAATCATTCGCACGGCTCAACATCCAAGAGGAAGAAACGAAAATATTGTGGAAACATGTGATTGTAATAGGAGTATTCAATTTTTATTTCTAAAACGTTTATTATTAATGGAAAAAAAAGTCATTTCATAGTTGTAGTTATAGTAATTAAAAAAATAATAACTGAAATAATGAAATAACCAAGTCTCACAAATTTGTCTGTGCGTGGAAAGTATGTCTGAAAAATTAAATGTTATACGAAGCTGAAAGTATGTATTAAAGATAGCTATATGCCTTGGATATTACAGCAGGCTTTTCGCCAAAATCGATTTACTGAAAGTGGCACTTTATATTTTACACATTTTTTTCGAAAAAGGCTCTAACGATTTTGATCAAACTCATATGAACGTACAATGAAATGGTTTTTAACATCAGCTAGTTCTTATCCTCAATTATATCGTCTGATAGGGCTTAAATGCCGAATTTTGAAAATAGCTTCGTGAGTAATAATAAAAAAAGCGATAAATATACACTCATTATTTATATAAAATTATATAATTATTTATATAAAATCCTGGGAAATCTCTACAGATCGTTTTCCGTCCATTGTCTATTTACGTCATGTTATTTATTATTCTGTATTAAATATTATTTGTTTTAAATAATCGTTATTCCTATCTATCTAATTAGAATTTATTTAACATGATTAATTGACTTTTACAGATATCTAATAAAAGAATTGCTATTCACGGTCATGTTTATATATTTTTTTAGTACTATTTGGTGCATTCCACTACTTGTTTGTATTTTCTGATTACTATAGTTAATAATCATATATTTATAAATAATAATTATATCGATTTATCGTTTATATTAAAGTATCAGGTTATCGCATAAGTAATGTCGGTTTTTAAAAATCTGTCTGCTTTTGCTGATATTAATAATCCATCCTTTACAATTGACTTGTGTTTACATATTTTCTTTATTATAGCATTACGAACTCTTCTATTTATCATGTTTTGTTAGAGAAAGTTAGTTATTCTGTCCTGAAATTTCAATATAAATGGATCTGACGGAAAATGACGGTAGACCGTAGAATGCGTCGAGTCAAGTTTTTCTGCTAATTCTTCAACTGTTATAACAGGATTTTCTTCAACTGTAGCCTGCAGGAGTTCGCTCTTTCAATCATTCTTTCAATCTTTCATCAAGCTCTTTTGGTTGATCTGTCCGAGGTTCGTCTTCAAGTTTGCGGTTTCACGGTCGAAACTTTTCAAAACCACCACTAATGACGTTTTTTCCATATATTTCTTCAAGTTTCCGATAAGTTGAAGCAGCATTTTCTCCTTTATCAAATTCCAAAAGCATAACACGGCGTAATTGGTTTTTGGGGAGATCCATTTTAATTGAAATTTCAGCACAGGCTAACTAACTTTCTCCAACTAAAACATGATAAATAGAAGAGTGTGCTATAATAAACGAAAAATGTAAACACAATTCAATTGTAAAGGAGGGGGGATTAATTTTATCAACATAAACAGATTTTTAAAAACCGATATTACTTATGGGATGACCTGATATTTGTATGGTATATTAATGATATATTTGAAAATCAGTATTTAAATAATATGAATGAATAAACTGTTGTTATCGATAGATTTAAAAAAAAATCTAAAAACTCTTTCTACTAAATTCTAATAAATTAGAATTCAAAATAACTTTGAATTTTGGAAGGACATCAAAATATAATAAACGCCTATTAGGCTTCGCGTTCAAAGCGGGCAGAAAAATTAGCTCTAAGTTCATTATCACAAAGAAGGACTGAAAAAGAAAGTGAGAGTAAACAACTAGGACATAATTTAATTTTCATTAACTTCAATTTCCTCTGTCTTTCTTTCATTTTTTTTTTCGGACGATTTAATATAAAGTTTTTACAGAATAAAAGCTATCAGGGCATGAAATTTAAAAAAAAAAATTGGTCTGAAAAGCTTATATTCTGAGGAACTATATTTAAAATTCATTCCTAAGGATAAATTACAATATATATTTGAATAATAATCGTGTCCTTGATATATATCGTTCGCTTAGAATACGAGCGCCATAAAATGATAAAATGGGATTCTAGGGCTTATCTGTGTCCCTCAACTCACTGATACAAAATCAAATCCAGCATTTTCTTTCTCAATATTTTGCCTTATCTCAATGCCTTTTTTGTTTAAAAAAAAAGAAGTTATTCTTCATTTTTTGGTCATTTAATCAGGAATCAAATCGTGGCGGATTTTAATAAATAAAAATATCTGATGTGGACAACACATGACTTCCTTGTGCGCCCATTAAACTATAAATCGGTGGCTCAAAAAGTGATCCTCAATTTGGTTACTATTTGGTTTATTTATTATTTGGTTACATCCATCTATTGACACACACACACACACACACACACACAAATGGCGAGGAGAACCAGTATTTTACACTCAATTTTAACACTTAAAACAAGTAATACAAATGTTTAATTGGATTGGAAACCAAATTGCGTTTGTAACCTTTATTACCGAAACATATGATTTATGTATTTAATTTAAATATAATTTTTGATGTAAGCTTATTATGACCTTCAAGTAAAGTACCGTTTTCGGCTCACCAATTTTAACCAAAATATAGTAAATACATTCACATCAACATAAAAGTCCTATTTGCAAAATTTGAGATGTTTTACATTATATTTTAATATAATTTTTGATGAAAATCTAATACGACCTTCAAGTAAAGTACCGCTTCCGGTTTTCCAATTTAGACCAAAATCTAGTTATTTTCTAGCTATTTAAATCAATATATAAGTTATAAATACCAAATTTGAGAAGTTTTGCAAAGTATTTTAATATAATTTTTGATGGAAATCAATTATGACCTTCAAGTAAAGTACCACTTCCGGTGATTAAGCAGTGACCAAAAAGAGAGGTTCACAACTAGATCTTACAACAATCCTAAATACAAAATTTCAACTTTCTACGGCTAACCGTTTTTGAGTTATGCGAAATACGAACGAACGTATGAACGTACAGACGCCACGACGAAACTAGTCAAAATGGATTCAGCGATGGTCAAAATGGATATTTCTGTTGAAATCTGAAAATCGAAAATTTTCGCGATTAAAATACTTCCTTTACTTTGTACAAGCCGTGCAAGCTCCTTTAGATCTTATGGATGATATGGAAACATTTCTGGAAAAAAAAAAAAATTATTAAACAATAAATTGAATTTGAAAATAGACATCAACTCGAAATATTTTATTGAATGTATTTAATTAAAAATAGTATTTAAAACATACAATGATGATTTCAATTATTTATTCATATAGAAGCAAAATTGATACCTTTTGGTCACCTAATTAGCTTAAGAGTAATACTTTGCGCCATAAATTCATTTAAATGTAAGCCTATTTTAACAGTCAAATACTTTAATATATAATTAGAAGATCGTTGATTAGAAGATCCTGAAGATAATATTTTAATAAACAATGAATAAATAAGGAAGACGCTTTGTTCACGCTTTAATTATAAATTATTATTTCAATTTTTAACTTTTAATAACTCCTGCTTAAGATTAGCCAAGACCGATCGGTAATTATTTGTTTAATGTTCTCAGGAGCTCTTTTGAAGATCGTTGAGTTGCATTTACAAGATTAGGTTGGCACTACAGCTCTACCTGGAACACTTTGAATATCTAAAGAGTGACACGTTAGTTTCCCTAATTAGGTTAATTACCAGAAAGTATAAAACTGCCGTCATTATTTTGATGTTTAATACCACATATTTATAATAATTAATAATAATAAAGTACAAGATAACGGTAACACGCATCCGTTTTACATTTATTATTACCTCTTTATATATTTATTATACATCTTTATATATTATATAACCTTAGAGTTCCTATTTTAAATTGTTTCTTACATAAGGTTTCTTCATTTACATTTCTGTAACCTTATTATGCATTTTTTGTTTCATATTAGTTAAGGTCAATTATAGTTGAGGTCACATTAAATTATTAATGTTTATTGTTATGCTAATGTTATTGTAGCAATTATATACTTTTGTTCCTTCATTTTGATGGCTAATTTTATTTACAAGATTTTTTTTAATGTAAATTGATTCAATTATTCCAAAGTATTTAGCTTATATTTAGTTATATTATATACTTGTAAATGTATGGTATGTAATGATTCCGCTAGTAAAAAGTTACACTGCGACACCTCTTTCGTGTTTTTACTAATTATGTGGTAAATAACTTATCTTTGTCCATTTCAATATTATATATTGCATTCACAGGCATGATTCAATTTGTTTGTGTCGCATCTTTGCAGTACGGCTGTATGAGTTCATTAATCATCGAGATTATATGAAAATAAAGTAAAAAAATTATTTAATCTGGATTTAAGGTCCCTTTATAATAACGAAAAGTATTTTTTAATATTGGACCAAACATCCCCTTATAATTATTTAAAAAAAAAAAACTTTTTTCATTAAATTTACATTTTATAATTTTAAATATATTCATATCAAATAAATATTATTAATTCGGTATATTTAAATGGTATGAATATTTAATTTAAAGTTAATTACTCCTAATTGATAAAATACAATTTTTATGGTAGAAATTTAAATATAATGCAGAAAGAGACCCAAATAGAAATATTTTTTCATTACAAAATAAGAACTGTGTAAGTTAGTTTCTTTGCTGCTATACGGGTCCGTGGTGGACGGGAGTGTTAAGGCGTCACCGTAGCAATACCGAGTCTGAAGCTGCGCCGGTTCGAATCCGGCCTGAATGGGTTGAAATTTATTTCGTGGTTGGACTGACGGAATTAGATTCCCACCTTCCCATTGTGTGTAGTATAGGCTGGTGATTCACAGGACAACCCGTTATTGTTGCCATACTATTACCTTGAAGATAAAGATGGCCAAGGGCAATTGGGCATGAGGTCCACAGCTACCGGTTTAGAGAAGTGCAAGTTCGATTCACAACGAGGACAGCTTATATTTATTTTATGGTAGTTCCACGGGATGAATCTTGACACTCTGATTAGGATAAGTTTTAATGCCTTCGATTGAAAAGTTGTTTGACTCGCTCATCTTTCTTATTTTTATTTTTTTTTTAAATAAAATTTTATTTATATCAATTATAAAATATAGATAAATTATATAGTTAAAAACTGGTAAAATTTTCACCTTACTCATCAAAATAAATTGCTTAAGTTAGAAACTTTTTAAAAATTTAAATTAATCCTTTGATTAATTAGGTTTCCAGTGGTATAATAATGTTCACCATATATTTGTTATCGAAGCAATATTTTTTTATCTGACACTCACTAACAAGTAAGGAATTGCCTCGGTATTCGGATAGGGGAAGAACGAAATATGTCAGACCGCTGTCCTCCTCCCCATTTTTAAATTAAAATCTGACAGGCTACCGTATTTCAAGTTAGACAGTTAGGAAAATGTTCCAGGGCGGGGCAGAATTTTTAAAATATATATCTTCGAGATGGTGGGGTTGTTTTTTTTATCGTTAATGTTGATTGTTCAGGGACGGAGAGCTTTTATTTTATTTTAGAAAATGGTCATTAATTCTCTCAGATAAGTTATTAATTTTAATTTTTTAATGGCTCAGTGATAGCTTCAGTGGTTCTTAAAGTGATTTTTGATAATACAATGCGTATTAAGTAGATTCTGGAGGATCAAAGCTGGTTAAAACATATTGATCATGAAAATAATTCAAGCATAATACATTTCGAATACATCCTACCTGATCTGGAACGTCTTAACTTGTTGTAGTCGAACTGTTGAAAGTGTGTATCTTACGCAATTAATTTTCTTCGTTTATAAAATCCTAGAATATTCTGGAAATCTTGTAATTCTGCGTCTTGGTATTTGAAAATAATATATGATAACCACTTCTCCACAGGAGGTCAAAGAAACATTTAAAAAATGTCGTGAAATGTTCACTTAGTCCTTTCATAGTTCATTGTATTAAGACTTAGTAGAAATATTTCGTGCCTTCTTTTTAAATTCTTCTTTAAAATATTTCGTGCCTTTATGTTTCCATAATGAGCCTATTGCCAATTTTTGAAATATGTTTAGAATATTTCTGATTTGGATACTTTTACATGGACATACTAATCTGGAATGTATGGCTTTGCTTACTCAATATTATCTAGTTGAGATTATTATCAATATTATTAGATATTATCAATATTATTTTAAATTGTTGGAATTTTTTCGATATTGCAATAACTGAATAAAAGTACAAGTACTTTTATGTGTTGCTTGGTTCAATTGCTGTTTATAAATCATTTGAAATATTAGTTCTCTCATAAATATAAGTTTTCAAATACTTATGAGGCAAAGCTTGAAAGGTATGTTCGGGGAGTGGGGGGTGACCTGTGGAGTCAGCAGTATTGTTGACAAAATTAAAAAATCTTTTAGCAAAAAACAGATAATAAGTAAAATTCGAAATAAAAGAACACATTGGAAAACAATTACCTTTTTATTAATTTTATTCAACATTTAATCTTTAACTTCAACTGAAATATTCTTTTAATTTTACTTAAAACACCTACAGAATGTTTATTTAAAGGTATGGCATTTTAAGTTAATCTTTCAAGACATAATTCCGTAAGTATTTTCCACATTTAATTGGGAACTTTAATAATGATAACTTTTTTTATAATCTCACTAAAAATTTCTAATGATATTTTTTTTATCTCACTAAAAATTTCTAATTAGAACTTTTATAATAAATCACTTGTTTATCAAAGTTCTTACGATAAAGTTCTCGAAGAACTTTTACTATACTACTTCTCTAAAAGTTCTCGTAAGAACTTATAATTAAAGTTGTAGCATAAAAGTTCTTGCATGAACTGTTCCAAAAAAGCTCCTAAGAATTAGTCAGAACAAGAATTTTTTTCTTAATAAAAGTACATAGTTATTTTGGAGCCGTAAATAAAACCATTAATATTATTTTAATATTTGATTTATTGAAACATTTTAGGTAACATTAAATAACTTAATTAATCAACTTTAATTAATTAACTTTAATTAATTAACTTTATTCAATTAACTTTATTCAATTAACTTATTAAATAACTTATGATTACTTATGATTAGAGTTACTTATGATGCTTTTAATTTCTATTGATAAATTGGAAGAAGGCAGAAATAGCTGATAATTTAGTTGTTTATATGTGGTATAGATGTAGAGGAAAAAATCGTCGCTTTAGAGCAAAACTATTCAATATCCAAATTTGGCTTTTGATTTTTATCACTAAGATAGTTTTTTATCACTAATGCGAATTTCATGCAGAAGTAGTCTATCTCTATCTATAATATTTAACCTCAAAATTGGGAATGAGTCCATACATGACACAGTTATTTTATTCACTTATTCCCATATTACGGTTCTATTATTTAAATGTTCTGTCAAGTTTAGGGATTTATATTTTTTTTTTCAAATAAATTTGTTGTAAAATATGTTAAATTAAAAAAAAAATTGTAAAGAATATTTTTTTTTAAATTTTAATAAATGTTCTGCCAAGTTTAGGGCTAAGCTAGATGGTCAAAAATTTGTACATTCATATCATGAAGCGATACAACGAAAAGTAAAAAAAAAAAAATCTCTCCTGCAAAATTCAATTTTCGGAGTTTAGCTAATTTTCCTCTGAAGCGGCGAAATGTGCCTGCTCTACCCTCATGGTACTTTGCAGTAGGTTGCAATTAAGTGATGCTTGAGAAATATCTGAAGCGAAATTTTCTATAGATAACTTCTACAAAATAATCGATAATAAAGATCAAAAATAATAAATTCTTGTAGATGGTATTATGAAATAACAATAAATGAGAGCATATTGAGAATATAAATATAAAATATCTCTGAAAATAGTGAGGCAAAGAGGCATATAAGTAAAGGAGAAGGCAGAAGGTGTTATGACAAAAGGGACACAGAAGAGCGAGGTGCCTTATCGAAGCTGAAACAGTCCCCGGTGTGGAGGGGGGAGGGGAAAGGGAAGGGGGTTGGAATTGGGCCAATGAGAATGGACACGAACAATGCAGCCCACTCCTATTACTCCTGCTTCCTATACACTTCTTCGCCCACGCGGCCTTCGGATATTTCTTCGTTCCCACTTTCCTCTAATTTCTCTTTATCACCGACTTTATTTCCTACCACAAAATCCGTTTAACAGAAGGTACGGACCAGCTGCTGGACGCTGTATTAGGATTTCCGGTCACGAGGGGCACCCCGTATCGCAAGATCTTTTTTTTTTTGTAAGAGGGAATTAGTTTTCTGTTTAATTTGGAATAAATCTAATTTTAAAATATTTCAGAATGAAAAATTACTTTCCTACCCTACTATGACGCTTTTTTTTATCTTTTGAAATTATTTTCCACATTATTGTACGCGGTATTCTGTAATAAGCTTTCTGCGAAGACCTTCTCATGGTTTAAGCTTGTATCGAATTGGAAGTCACCTTTGATGTGCATGTGTCTGTATATGCAAAACAGTGTTTAGTGAATTTAAGAACTATCTTCAAATTCAAAAAACAAAATACAAAAGTTCTACTTATCTCTAATCCTGCATTGATGGGATTGTATCGCATTCAATCCTGATGAGGTTTGATGATTGGTTAGTAATTTAATACAATTTGAGAGACTAAAGGCATTGTTTAAAACCATTCAGTAGTAACCTAACAATATATTTTTTTATTTTATCTTTTACTATCGTTATTTACATACCTACATGTATACATATATACATACCTATCTATTTCTTATACAGAAAAAAAAATTACAATTATGTCTGAACAAATGGCAAAAATTATCGGTCGGTGCTAAGAATTAACACATAGAAATATTACAAAGAGAATAATATATAGCCATTTTTCCTTTAAATATACTAAATCCCTTTTTCAACGACAAATTTACATTACAGGAGTTCCACAAAGATGGTTTGAAACCTAAATATTTATTTAAGGAGATATAAGTGTGTAAGCTTAATAAAAATAAAGAGGCAAAGGAGAAAAAAAGAAAAAAAAAGGAATCTTTTCAGAGGTAAGGGATTTCGTAAGATAAAATAAAGGGGCTTTGGAAAAATAAAATGGTACTTGCTTTACAGAAGAAAGGAATTTCAAAGGAGAAAATTAAAGCGGCTATGGAAAAAAAAAATAGGAATATTTGTCTTGTTGTTAATTTATTTAATCCTATATATTCTCGTTGTTAGTATAATTCATCCTTAAAATAATTTAACGGTTCATCACTTCTGATTCGAGACACTTTTGCATACCTAATAAACCATGAAATTCCCGACAACTCGGCGAGATACGAAAGGAAACTAAGTTGAGTTGAACGGACGCCAGGCCATATATAAAATTAGGCGAGCTAAACGACTATTAGCCAACTAATGAGAGGAGAATGATAAATCAGTGTTTGGGATGTTTTCAAAAGCGATTAGGGAGGGGAAAGGTAGGACGAGGCGAACGCTAAGTGAGTGAGGCAAGTGGTCCCGGGAGCGGCTAACTCCCTCAAACTTTTCACCTTTCATTCAGCCAACTTCCCCGCTCTACTTAACTCCTCTAACTCTGTCAGAATGAGCATTCATTCTCTTCTAACTTCGTCACGGTATTATTCTTGACCTCTTGCTCTTCTACAGTTATTGTTACCTCTTTTATTTGAGAATTTCGGACTTTATTGCGGTCAGGGTCTCAGTCGAAGCAGCTTTATCCGAAAATCAGTTATATGATAAATTTCGTTTGTACTGTTAAGTAATAACGGTCGTAATTATTATAAATTATTGCATTTCTATGGTAGAATCGTTTCTTGTAATATTTAACCCTGTAATGGTGAGGCTTGAAGTCACCCTCACAACACAAAGGGTAAGGCTGTGTCAATCTGACCCGACAATAATTAATTATCATTTTTATGCTATTTAGTAGACTTTTGAGAGAATGGTACTCAAACATATATTCTAGAACATTTATTGCTGAAATAATTGTTGATTTTATAAATAAATAAAAATTTACAAAGTGGAAAAATATAAATTGCAATAATAAACAAAAATAGGCACACAGCTCATATCTTCGTATTTTTTCTTTGTGGCCATTCTTTAAGAAGTACCTCTTATTGTACCTGTATCGCTTCCATTTGTCAGCTTCTGGTGGTCCGAAGTTCTCTTAGAAGAAATTGGAAGCCGGGGCCTCTGAATATTTCGATCGCAAATGTTGATCTGCCCAAAATAGTTTCACAATTTTTTTCCCAATCTAAATTTATTTATTAATACCTGGTGGATTTATATCTTTATAATTTACTCAGATTGTTATCATTTGGTATTGGTCTATCTTTTATCTCTGAATTCAAATCTTCATTTTCTGATTTCTCCTCTTGGCAAAATATTATAAATTAAAACAGATAGATATTACAGTTATATTTTTTGACATCCGCTTGGGCTCTTCTCAAAAATATACGGGACTGTAAAAATACTCTTGTAATCAGACCTTTTATTTTCCGGCCATCGCGAAGACACTGGGAAGCATGAGCAATATAACTTAATAGTCTGTCAGGTAACGAACATATGCTTAGCCACAAAAACAAAAAATAACATGGCTTTAGAAAGGCTGAACAATTTCACGCATCAGATTCACTGATCGTTTCAGAGCGTAGAGATGCGGATATGAATTGCGCGCCGCTTAAGAGAGGAAATTGAATAACTTAATCACGCAATTAAATTAATTAATGTACTCCAGTTTATTAAAACACCAATCAAGAATAGTCAATAACGATATCTTGCACGAGAGTGTAATCGCTTCGTGATGGTACTACAACAGCCAGATTATATCGTTTGATGAAGATATCTTTAAACCACATGTATGCGAGACCAGCTTGAAATTTGAACTCGTCTGTTCTCTCTGCTTGCTAAGTATCCTGACCCTGGCATTTTTTAAAAAAATAAATAAAAATTTTAATAGAAGTATATTCTAGCAGTAGATTCAACAGTTTGTTCAAAACCCACGATATAAAAATACATATAGGAGAAAAGATGCAATCGACCTCTTGTAATCATCAAATTCGCCACGGTTTGTCCACCCCTGATCTACACATTATTTGAACCATTTTTATTTTGGCATTATATTTTTACTTCTCTATAAATTATTGTTTTTGGAGGGGGTAAAATTATCATTATTAAAATTGGAATTTAATTCATTATTTTTTTGTTTAGTATTTTTTTTTTTTTTTACCTATTCTCAGATTTTCTCCGTAGTAGATCTAAAAATATATGAATAACACTTAAAAGGACAGTCAAATATCATAAAAATACTCCTAATACTTTATGTGTTTATTACAATAATTGTCATGCTTAAGATAAATTAAGTAGTTATCTTAGCTCCTTAAATTCATAGCCATCATATATATATAATTATAAATTAATTTATTTAGCTTGATCTATAAATGAAAAAATATTATTCTATTTACCTGTTTCTAACAAATAATAAATTTAATTAAATATCCTCAATATAGTAAAATTAAATATTAATATGCATATAGATATAACAGTTCTTAAAATATTTAATGTATATAGGACCAAAGATACTTTTTGTAGGATTATAGATATAATCAATAACAGATGTTGACAGTAAAAACCCAAAGTTGGATTTGAACGGTAACTGATCGGCGAGCGTGTCAATGAACCTTATCCCATTTAAAACTCCGAGGAGCCCCTTCCCGTCGCCATAAATTGAGTGGCACTTAAAATGGATTGGGACGTGAGGAGTGAGGGTTTGGGGGCCGTTAATGATGCAAATAAGAATTTAACGACCTTTGACCTTTTCAACAGGTGAACTTCGCATGGCCGACTTTTTTTTCACTATCAATCTGCTAATGTGACTAATCTGTCAGAGCGGCTGTTGAATAAGTTATTGAGAACATTATTTCATATCTCCACGAATCTTTCAATCTCAATCTTAATCAAGCTTACAATCACTTCCATTTATTTTTTCTCGTATCCATTATGGTATTGTCTGAATTTTGTTAAAAATCGATGGTTTTCAAACTTTTTATCCCACTCATATTTTACTTTTTATATACGAAAATCTCATAATTTATGAATTAGCGAGACGTATATATCATATACGTCATATACACACATAAGGGATTAATAATGATATTAGGCACATTCAAGAATACTAATTTGAATAGCGGGTGATATTTTCAGTTTTCAGTCCATTATCTTTAAAATTATTATTTCAATATTTCTTGGCGTGTAGAGAGTAACATTTTGTATGAATCTTGTAGGAAATGCAATGCTCTACAAGATTGATTATTACGCATTTTACACTAAACTGCACTTAAAAATAGTTATTAAGGCGAAACCAAATCTAACTTATTGCATGCTTTAGACATTTTTGCAGATTTTGACTACCCCGTATCTCAGTACCTATTCTGAATTTTAAAAATATATTACATTAAAAACCTCCTGTAAATAAATCGAACATTAAAACTGGTAATGAAACATTTTCACCTTAAATAAACTGGAAGCGAGGTACTGAGTAATAACTGAAAAAATGCTCTATCTTAGCGGATTTAAGATGACCGAAAACGCACAAGGAGGAGGAGATCGAAAACATTTTTTTTTTTTTTTTTATGAGAGGGACAATACATACAACATATCTGAAAATCGATATCACTTCACCTTTTGCAATCCAAAATCATATCTCTACATGGCTAACATGCCAATTGCCGAGGATCGAGAAATAGCCAATTTTGAGAGGTATACCGAACCGAATTAAAAATTTTGATGCTCAGCGAACGCAGAATTTGATGCTCGACAACTTTTATCTTACCCGTTTTTCATTTAGATTACTCATTCCAAAGCTACAAAATCATGTATCATCTATCATCTCTGTTTTGGTTTTTGACAAAGTTGGAGAAACCGTCGTTATTTGACTGTGGTTTTCGACCAACTAATCGAATTATTATGTTGTGGTGCTCATAAATTAGTTCTTTAATTTATTATACCATAACTTTCTCGATTGAATGCACCATTTACGAATTATAGACGAGGTGACAAAGAAAAGTCCTAAAATTTCGAGGTTTTTCGATTGCCAAAAGTTCTCTCGAGGCCATCCGTGTTAGCATTTTTTCATGTTTGCACCCATATAAACAAGTAAAAAAATAAATGCTTCTACCCCCCACCTTTGAATCATAGACCCCTTTTTCAACTTCTACAGCCTCGCCTATAGGTATACAGTAAGGGAAAGTATTGAGATCGTGAAGAATTTCGAATCTGAGTTTTCAACGGAAATTTAAGGTTACCTATTTCTAAATAACCCTGTCTCACAAAATGGTGTGTGTGTGTGTCTGTGAACTGCCTAGATCAAAAGGGAAAAAGTTGAAAATACGTATTTAAGGTAGGTATATACCTTCCCTATTACAGCGACTTTTTCGCCAAAATCGACTTTTTATCACCTGTTTTACACTTATTTACAAATTGACCGAAAAAGGCTTTAACGATTTTGATAAAACTCGTTAAATTAACAAAGTCGATGCTTTCAAGTATTAAAATATATTTTATTAAACAAAGCACAGAATTACATGATATAAAATAGTGAGCTACTGACAATGTTAACTTACAGATAGACTATACTAAAGACATTACTACTAGACCTAAAGCTAACATATTGAGAGTTTACTGTCTCACACTCTTTCTTACACTCTAATTGATCTGTTCATTTCAGATAGGTTTATACATACAAAAGAGGAGGGGATGTTTAAGGAATATAACAATTGTTAGGTGCTGACAAGTAGGAAGCAAAACAATAACTTCCTGGGTTACAAACCCTATTTAATAACTAATACTTCCTGAGTCAAAGCCATGTTATAACTGTTATATTAAGGTAAAACTAAATTGTCTTTAATATCAGCTAGATATTATCCTCATCGAAATATTCTGACAGGGCCTAACTGCTTAATTTTCAAAATGAATTCCTCTAAAGTACCTTTAATTTTGTTTATTCGAAATAATTGACCATCATGAATTATCACAAATATAACTATGAAATAATTTCATAATTAACTAGAGCAGAAATGTTTTTCCAGATTGAAATCAAATTTCCGGAAATATAGTAGTAATATAGATGTATAACTTCCCGTTGGAAAGCTAAGGATTATGGACAAAATAATTTATAATATATAAAGTCGTATAAGGTAATGGAGACTGACGAAAAACGTACAAAATTAAGTGGTTGTTGAAGGTCCTTAATTTATATATTTTTATTATCTAATGGTAACTGAATGGAATTTCCATAGAAACTTAAAAATTTATTTCAATTAGGCTGGTTAGTGAAAGTCATGTGATGCGGGTACCGTACCAGATTTATTTTACTGATTTTAGCACTTATTCACTTACTTTATTCACTGGCGTTATCATTATGCATATCTATTTCCATGATAAGCTAAAAGATGATATGTTTAAACGTTTATTATGATTTTAAACAATATCCCTACAACTCATCCATTATTCATATTTAAACATAAAAAAAAAAAAAAGATATAACTACCGTCCACGATAATTAGTTAAACGCCCGTCAACAGACGGCGTGGTGGGGGCTGAGGTTGACAAACCTTACTCTAACTATAGTTTTTTTCATGAGAATATTTAATTAAATAGGCTCGAATTTATTATTTTTTAGAATTTAGGAATAAATTCGGGATCATTTATTTTTTATAGTTTGAAGCTTAATGAATTTATTTTTAATGATATATGACGGCTAAAAATTTAAAGAAATGAATTTGAGCACTTAATTTATATCTTAACCATGGCAATTCTAGTTATAAACAGATAACGACTATTATTTGTAATCATAGGTGGTAGTAATGTTTTTTTCTTAATAGTCATGCTTTGATCATCCTTTTTAATACTATCATATAAGTTTTTTATCTACTATGAATACAATTTGAGATTCTGTATAACATAACATAATATAACATTTTTTACCTCCGCCTTAATAAAATTTTATTTAGAAATAAAAAATAAAAATTTTACTCGTTTAAATAAATTAAAACAATAAATAGAATAAATTAATAAAAAAAGGTAAAAAATAATATTTTAAAATACACAAAAAACATTTAATTCAATATTAATTGCCACAGCTGTCATGCAAGCTTGTGGCTATTAATAAATGAATTCTATTTTTTACAATATTAATCGATCAATTGTTAATTATGCTATTAATTATTATTAATAAATAAATTTTTTTACTTTGTTTCACGAAATTAAGTTTTAGATTTAACTATTATCATTAATGATTATTAATGCTGATAATGCCAGATATTAAAAGCTTAATTCCGGGGAACATATTAACAAATTTTGTCTTTTTTTATTTAAGTAGATTGTTCTTGAAATTTAATGAATCGCTATGCAATCCCGCACGACCGTTAAGTGTTTAAGGTACTGTAATCTCCAACCCCTTGTCAAACATCCTTTATTGAATTATCAGATTATATTTTATTAAATTATTAAATTAATTACCTATTTACTATTATTATAATTTTTTATTGATTTACTATTGGTTCAAAATCTTGAATTTCATAAACTAACCCATTCATGAATAACTATGTGAAATATATAATATTCATACAGCTTTTTTTTGTTTTCAAAATATTTCTCTTTTTAATTGTTTCAATGTAGCAATCTATAAATATAAAATAATTATTTGTATTTAAAATTAAAAATACTAAGTATACTAACAGTTTTGTGTTAAGATGGTTTACTTACTGATCTGGATTACCCAATGATCTAACTTTAAAATACTAAAAATAGGGAAGTATTTATATAATAAAATATAAATAAAATATCAAAGAATTGATGAATATTGAATATATACGCTTGCGTGGGTATAATTAACATTTTTATTGGCTTCTTGGAATTACTATGTTAACATCTCATCCAGAAAAACTGAAACTTTCATTATGTTATTTTTTTATTTTCGGTTTTTCCAAGGCAACGTCTAGTGGAGGTTTAAGTGAAGTTTTTTCATGTGAAACATCTTTAGTCAGATTGGTTTGAGATTCAAACTATGGCAATGATAATTACTAAAAATTAAAATGTTTGACATATGTGAAATTGGATTTACTAAATTATTTATTGGCACGACTGCGTTTTATAGAGAAGAGCAAAAACTCAACATGAGCCATATAATAAATGTTGGGATATTAACTCTCGAATCTCTAAACTACCGGCTAATTACTAAACAGTCGACATTTTGCCAAATCAGGTAATATTTTAGGACAGTCTAAATTTAAGCGTCTTGTGTTTGTATCCTGAGTGTGTGTATCTTGGAGTGAGGTATTTTCTCCAGTTGGTGTGTCATTTTAGATTGTTGATGTGAGACGTGCTTCATTTTGTCTGCAAATCTTATTATTTCTGTTCTAATTGGCGATTGGTTAGTTGTTAAACGATAATTTAGACTCAAGACTTCGTGCGTGGAATTTTCCATTTATATTCTCAAAATTATAACATCAACAATGATGGGGTTTTTTATACGAAATTTTCCATAATGTTGGGTGTTGCTATATGTTTTTTGATGTACTTAAAGATGTACATCATTCATTATCCACTGTACTAATTATAGTTTTCAGTTTTTTTTTACTGGAAAAGTATGTTCATACACTATTTTTTTTGCATTAAATACGCAAAAAATATTCTATTTTATTTTCTCAAAATGTTAAATGAACCTGTTTTTTAAAAATCAAAAGTTACCAGATTTAATGATAATTCGTAAAGAAGTTGAAGATTTAACCAACAGCGTTCCAATGATGGTATTAACTGCATTGTTGTGATTACACTGCATAGAGATTTACTATAGTTTAGGTTTTTAGAATAAAATGGTAATAGAATAAGTTTATTCTTTGCTTTTACTCAATTCTATTACTTTTATTTATTAATTCTTTATGCTGTACTGATAGTTAACAATAGCTCTTCCGAAATCGAATATATATATATATATATATATATATATATATATATATATATATATATATATATATATATAAAGAAAAAAACTATATATGCTCATATATAGGTAAGTAAATATAAAAATTGGAATTAATTTATTATTATTATTATTATGGACTCATTTTGTTGAACAACTTTTAATACTGTTCTCAAATTAGCAGTCTACCAGTTGTCTTTTATTCCTATCCAGAATGAGGCCATCAGTTATGTTATTAAATTTATTTGAAGCGACTCCAGAGAAAAATTGTATATTTACTTAATAATTTTAATACCTTTTTAATATTTTAATTTTAGACAGAAATGCCTTGTAGCTCAGTGATAATGGGGAGAAATTAGTTGATACAATTTTAACAATTGTTGAGGCAATTATCTGAGTTAGATGGACTAATGATGTGGCCTACCTGAAATCTGCAATTGACTATTAATATTTTGGCCCAAGGGCTGAATATTGGGCATTTAATCGTGAAACTGTCTAGATTATCAACCGGTCCTTAATGAAATCTCCATTCATTAAATTACTGAATATATTAGCATTCCATTTATTTTTGAAATAAATCAATCAATTTCGTAACTATATAGACGGATTTTATCAAATAAAGATAGTGAATTGATTCCAGTGATTGGCTGCAAAAATCGCGCCCTTTTTCAACGCATTAGTCATTAGATATCATATAATAGTTTAATAATTATTTTCATTTTAATGTTTTTTTTTGCAGAATTTCATTCCGTTATTTTTCCCTTTCATCGTGGTTTCTCCATGATCTTCTTTATTTTGAAACTGTCATAATTATATTAATGTCATATTTCAGATATTATAAAAATGCTGATCCATGTAGCCTTACCGTATTAACAAGTAATCAAAATATAATATCCATTTATTACATCTAAAAAATAAATAAAAAACGGTGTTGATCTTTCCGCACCTGAATTTATATACATTCATCTACATATATTAAACCTACACTGAATGTTAAAAGTTGTAATTCTTCCTTCTGAATCATAAATTTTTTGTTTGTTTTACGAGATAAATAAATAAAATCATAAAAATAAATATGTTCAAAAATGGGATATGCTGAAATATTTCTGGACGAAATGTAAGTTAAAATGGTAATGGAATGCTTAGCATATGCTACTTATGGCAAGAAGTACCCATTTCCAGCTAAGTATTTATGATGGGCTTGGTAGTTAATGGGAAAGTGATTTTTGAATAATTGAGAAAAAAATTCTTAACTGAGAAAAATAATCACTGTTCTGGCGTAAATGATAATAATAATAATAATAATACTTAACGAAAAGATGTGATCTTACACTATTCTCCCACTTGCGTTTCGGTCTATACCTAGAAGGTTTACTTGTTGGTTCATTTTTGGTCAGTTTTTATGATTTATCATTGAATTTTGGTAAATATAAAATAACTTCTTGATGTTGTAAACTAAGAATTATACATAATTTAAATTAGTATTGTTTATATATTTATGGATAAAACGGATTAAATTGATATTTAATATTCTATTTGATTACAACGAACCACCTTTAGGAGAATAGTCGAAACCTGGTCGATCTTTCTCCTAATGGTGGAGGTAGCCTGGTTAATGTAGCTGAAAGGTTGTAGGAGGACAAAAGATGAGATGGGACGGAGGACATCAGGAAATAAACAAAGAAGCCAGATCGATGATAACGCACGGCTATGGAAGTAGAATGGAGAAGAAGTTAGATTCCAAGGGTTGCGGTTTTATACTTCATGTTCTATCTTTCTTAGAGTTTAGCACGTTTAATTTGTATTTCAAAATTGTTTTTATAAAATTTTACACTATGATAACAAAATGTATCCGTCTCTAGACATTTCTCAAAGGAACAAAGAGAATCAGTCGCCGCCATCTTGATGGCTTACATAAGGAGATACGTTGTTCCTCAAAGCATTATATTTGTGGTAGATTTATTCAGTCAATTAGTTTTTCTTAAGACAACTACAAATGAAATTCTATTTCGTAGTGAAAATTGAACGTCCATGGTTTGTAGTTCAAGACGGTTAAAAATCTGGAAATATTTTACGCCATTCAATATATTAAATATCAATATATTTCAATATATCAGGCATACTAAATTTTTGTGTTATTATTATTTTTAGTCATAAATACGCTAGTGGCTTCTTGTGGTGAACCACTGCGGTTCAAATCCTGACTGGAAAGTTTCAAATAATTCTTTTTAACCTTTAATTACTGACGTCTGATCACTTGAACCTCCCAATACAGTTTCCGGGTATCAACCCTTATCACCAATATTGGAGATTCTCTGTATGACTCAGTAGCTTCCCCCTCCCCCATTAAGAAATCCATTGAAAGAGATAGAAAATGAATGCTTGTTTTAAATTGTTTGATCGTTTTCAATGTCCATTAGTTCCGAAGACCAATCAGTAGTATCTGTGAAATTAAAGAAATTTGTTCAAAGGTAAGTTTTTAATACAGCATTTTAATTAATTTGTAACTATGACTAATAACAAAGTCATATAATTGCTTTGTCTATAACGATTTTAGAAATTTATTGTTATTATTTTATATATACATCTATTTCATATCATCTATTATTTTTCAGATTGATCTCGTTGCCGGTCCACTCCAAAAAAAAAAAATCTTTTCATTTTATAAATATAAGAAGTGCATTTGTTTAAGTGCGCTAAGAAAGTGCATATTAATTTCGCAGAGAAATTTTTTTATTATCTTTTAAATTTTAATTTTTAATTATCTTGTATGATACTCATTGTATCATTTTCTAATTTCTACGAAGCAGACATGTTTACGATATATGCTTTATTTTTTTTATTTAATCAAAACCTTCTTTATTCTACTTGATTATTTTAAAAATTAAATTGAAAATATTTAAAAAAATTATTGTTATAGAACTATTCAATTTAAATAATAATACTAACTATAAAGTTAGCCGTCCTAAAAAGAGAATTTAAGTAATGATTATTCGAAAGATTTTATTTTGTTGTATTTTTACAAATTTAAATTTGAATAGTCTGTGGGGCTATATATGACAGTGCTTCATATATTCGGGGTCACTATCTAATGACAGACAAGTAAATTTATCTCAGACTAATTGCAAGACTTATTTCAACTTAAGTCAGTAGTTAAGAATTGTTAATCAAGATTCGGATAAAAATATATCGTCTGCTGTGCGTGGACAGTAGCTTGTAAAAAAAAGCACACTAATTATTAATTATATTAATTTTAATAATACAAAGTGTTCACTTGTTTACTGTTGAAATATATAAGTATAAAAGTTGTTTATATTTTTTTTATTTAAAAATTATCAATACAAAAATATGATGGAAGACTTTTACTATGTCAATTTACGTCAATAATTTCTAATTCTCTCTAGGAAGAACATGTTGTGGATATTTCTTAAAACATTTCGATTAGAAATATATGTTATCTAGGTGTGTATTTGTATGGCAGTACATTTTAGAAATATTTAATAGTTATTAGAATTGACTATTTAATCCAATTTTGGCAAGAAGGAATAGAAAATTAAAATAAAGTAAGATCCTAAATTATACGTTTTTTTTTTTTTACAATTTTGTTTTTATTATTTATATATATATCTGCTGTTTCTGATACCAATCGGTTCTAACTGGCCCACAATGGTTGAAACATTATTAACAATATATTTTGTATTCACTCAGCGAAAAAACGCTATTTTGTTTTAGAGCTTCGAAAGGTTGAATGTAAAAACTAATTTTGTTGGCCACAGCTGGCGGAACATCGTTTGTACAGATTGTCCATTTTTTCGTTAACATGCTCGTTTCTGGGTCACTGGTTGCCATTAGGGTCACTCGATTTAACTTTTTAAATATAACCGTCCAATACCTTTCTTTTGATATTTATAAGTTACCTCGTTTTGCAATCAGCAGTTACAGTTAGCTGATAATGTATGAAATATAAATTTAGCCGTCCTAACAAGAGAATTTAAAGTAACCTAGAGATGTTTACTTAAGAGATTATAGCAACCATTCTATGTTTTTTCGTAAAAACCATTACTTTGCCATTTCTAATTAAAATTTATATATTTTTTTCTGTGTATAAATTTCTTAAAATTTTACTGCGATTATGTGTAACTTATTATTATTCGATAAGACTGCATTGGTAAGTTTTTTATTTCTTTCATGTTGGATCTAAGCCTGACAAATGTAGAGGACCAATGCCTCGCCCAGCGTTAAAACATATATACTGTTTAATAATAAAAAAAAAATATTAAAGTTTGTAACACGTTTGCTCTGGTACTTCAGTAGCATATATTCTATATGCATATATAGAATTATAAATCCCATATTTTTTGTACATTTTATTTAGGATTCCTACAAACTCTATGGATATTGCAATAAATCTGCAAAAAAGAACATGAACTATATTAAGATAGAATAAGAATATTAAGATAGAATATATATATATATATATATATATATATATATATATATATATATATATATATATAGAATATACTTGCCAGATAAATATCTGAAGATGGTTAATAAGAAGCTGGTTATGGGATCTCTCCAAATATTTTTTATTCCAATGCAATCAGATTGTTTACAATTATTATACCCTCACTAAAAATTGTCGGTATGGACTGGGATGTTTTGGCAACTAATTTCAGAAATGAGTTGAAGGATTCCGGTTGGATTTTTATTAAATTTAAATGTAGGCGATAAAAGTTGCTTGGGTCTGTTCGGGACGTATTTAATCTCACGGTTCATAAAGCTTCGTAATTTATGCACTCCACGTTATGCCGTTAATTTATTCCTTTTTTTTTATCCTTCAATTTTTTTTTTTCAGATGTCTATTAGCACTCGACTATAAAATATGTCACAGAAACGAAATTTTTGAGATAATAAAAGCAAATAATTAGCCTGCAATGCTTTTTATTGTTGTCGCAAAATTATCCAGTTCAGTTCAGTCCAACTGTCCAGATTCCTGAATGTAAGAGTTTACAATTAGTTTACTTATAAATCGTAATGAACTCCGAACATGTTTAAGGATACGAATGACTTTAATGAGTGTCAATTAATATTTCAAAACATTTTATTTTACATAGAACTCATCGCTTGTACATGGAATATTTATTCATCCTACACGATTCACCAAATTATGAATAATAGCCTGTTCTCAAATAAATATTTGGACTGATTGTTTTCGTGTTTTACTTCCTGTTGTTCATTCACCAAAATTTGCATCTAAAACTTAATGTTGGACATCTAGACCAGTAAATAAGGAGATGATAGACGGAAGCGTCGCGATGGCCAAAATTAACTTCAAGACTTTTGATAGCTTAAGAAATATTCGCTCTTCGAAGTAACAAATTAGATGCATTTCTTCTGTATTCCTTCTCCGTTTAAACTGCATATGAGGCATATTTTGCCTCAGTTTTAAAACTATATAGGCATAAGGAGGGGATAATACTTAAGGGCAAAGATGAACTGAGAATGGACTAATATATTTCTAGTTGCTTTGATAAATTAGATAGGATAAACCCAAAGTTGAAATCTATAGAAGGAGATTGATTTATTAGACTAAAATCTTAAAATAATTTCATATTAACCTTACGGAAATATACGGAATAGGATTTCATAAGGATTTATAACTCATGAAAAAACATATCTTTACTATTTTCTAAGTAAATAAGCAATATATTGTAATGTTGATTTTTATTTTATTTTTTTGAGTTAAAATATAATTATATTTTTTCATTTATTTCTAAATAATTTTTTTTAATGTCTTGGTTTTTTTTTAATCATTAAATTATTTTTATTTTATCCTGACAAATTGCTTCATGACGATGCTTTTTAAACAGCAGCGTTGATACTCGAAACTTCTATCAGAATAATTAGACTGGCCAACGATGAAAACACTTTTTCAATAATTTCACCTAATTCCTGTGTTGTAAGGTGTGCTGATTCCGAAAATAATAATAAAAAAGTCGTATTAACCACATATTTAATCATTCAAATGATATTAGGTTGGCAATAAATTGTAATGTTATAAGGTTGCCAATAAAATCAAACGTTATTAGGTTGGTAGTTCTGATAAATGACGCAGCTGTTAGTTTTCTTCCAGTAAATATAACCTCGCATTGCAGTGTTTAACCTGTGTGCTTTTAATTCAAAGTCTAAGCATGGCTAATCGTGGTTTTAAAAACTCTTCTAACACTTTTTGTTATATATGGGATGACTTTGTAGTTAAAAAACATCAAAGGAACATTTGATATTGACAGTCTAATTAATGAATTTGGTATTGAGTACAAGAAGGTGGATTGGAGACGTTTTAAAAACTCATTAAAACTAGTTTATAAGGTGTTCTGTTGTTTCATTGCCTGTTTTTCATTCAGTCCATATGAAGGAAATTTGCTAAAATCTTAACATAATTTTACAGAAAATTAGCTATACAGCTCACAATTGGATGGTATGTGGAGATTTCAAAGGTATATCCTTGCTCCTTCGTCAACGAAATCTATTTTCAAAGTTTCCATGTTTTGTTCGGAACAAAAAACAATAGCCAGTAAGAAAAAATTTGACACCTGGCGAGAAGAACATTTTGCATAAAACTTTAGTAGACCCAAAAAAGATTCCTCTACCACCACTGCACATAAAGTTGGACTTAATGAAACAATTTGTTAAAGCTTTTCCTAAAGATTGTGATTTTTTAAAATAATTTTGCAGAAAATTTCTTCATTTATCAGAAGCTAAACTGAAAGAAGGAACTTTCGTTGGGCCTGATATTCGAAAAATGATTTTCGATTCCGGCTTTGAGGTAACCTGAGCACAAAGGAAAAGGAGGCTTGGATATCATTTAAAAACTAATACCAAATACGATTTTAGCACTCAAAAATACATAAGATTTAGGTGAATTGATTTAAAAAGTTTTTACAAACATTTTTTTCGTTGGCCTGTGTTATTATTGTCTCCACCGTCACCTCACTGTTCATTTCATCATTCTCCGTTCATCCATGGGCAAAAATGGCCGGAGAATGACAGAAAAATTAGGATTTTCCTGTTTTTCATACCTTTTCTTACAATAGTCTTTCTTCTTCTTCTTCCCTTGGCGCTACCGACCGGTATGGTCCCTGGCTCCCTCAATGATCCTCTACCAGGTGGCTCGATCTTGTATGGCTGTTTTTCAGTTTGGTGCATTCAGTAGGGCTAGACAGTCCTTAGTAATCGCATCATCCCACCTGAGTCTTGGTGTACCTCTACCTCTGGAGCAGTCCAGCCACACCTCCAATAGTTTCTTAGGAATCTGGTCATCCCTCATTCTGGCGACATGGACGGACCACTTCAGTAATTGCAACTTGATGGTCCGTAATACATTAGCTTCTCCAAAGAGCTCTTACACTTCATTGTTGTCCCCCTTTTTCCACTAGTCCCATTGTTTAGTAGGCCCAACAGAGATAAGGATTTATTTTTCTTCTTTGGCCGTTAGAAAGTCCATGTTTCGGATCCATAAGTAAGAAATGACCTGATGAGCGTTTTTTAAATTAGGCACTTGGCTCGTCGAAAAATTATGGGCTTACTGAGATGCTTCCTTAAGCAAAAATAGCATTTTTTGGCCATCTCTCTGGCTTGTTGTTTGTTTCCATCGCAATCTTGTTTGTAGAGCAAATAAATCACCCTAAGTACTTAAATTGGACTACGCTCTGGAAGCAGAACGCATATATTACTAAGGGTTCTTTTGTCGCATCTCCATCACTCTGGCCAACTACCATGTACTTTGTATTTTCTTCGTTTGTAGTCTGCAGCGGCTTCTATAAGGATTCAGGAATGCGCTGTTAAGTGCGTTGAGGGAGCGACTATTTCGATATGTGCAAAGGCAAGCAGTTGGATGAATATGTCGTATATGGTCCCTTTCATTTGGATGCTAGAGCTTCTTACTACTTTTTCAGAGGCAAAGTTAAATAACAAATACGCTATCTGCCTTGTCTCAATCCTTTTTTCGAGTCAAATTCTGGTGAAAAATTTAAATGCACTTTGAATTTGCACCTAACATCTTCCATTGTCATTTTGATTTGTCTGGCTTTACCTCTTTAAGGTCACATAATAGTTTAATTTAAGGAGAGTGGGTTATCATCCCACTGCCCCGGAGTCAGATGGAGGGGCTGCCTCCTCAGAGCTCCATGACCTCCTCTCCCATTCGGGGCGGCTAACTTGGTGAAGTAAGTACCCGAGGGTTAGTACTGTGATTGACCTTGGTCTGTTTTGTGGGTGTGTTGTAATTAGAATAGAATAGAGTGTGAGTGTCAGACACATATGTCAGACATATGTATGTGACCGTTCCTCCAACCTGTGGCTATCTGCGGTACAATGATCGGACGATGAGGCCGCCGCCTCTCTACGCTTATAAACCAATCTTTAAAATATTATAAAGAAACCGAAACTATTCCAACACTTCTCCGACGTAGGAAGGGCAAGGGATTATTGCACAACTACGATCTAGGCTTGATGATTCCACACTGACGCCTTATTAAGTGCTAGAACGATCGAACGAACTGATCGGTGGGTTCGGCATCTAAGATCCGCGGGAAACCATAGGCAACAAATAGTTAGCGAAAAAAAAAAACCGTGACAGTCAAAATTCTAGACACATCGTGAACCTGATGACACAAGTAACAGATCTGCAAAAACGTATTTGTCTCTTGATTTTCGATTGAATTTCACTTGTGAGATTACATCTTTAGAGGCATACTTTCACTAGGTGTAATGAGAGCGCAACCTCTCGATTCAACCCAGGAAAAACCTAATTCAGAGCATTAAAATTGGGAAGGTTGGGTCAGGACATGGACGGGGAATGACGAATTGACTGTTCACACATTTTTATTCCACGGAAACAATTGATAATCGTAAAAATTAAAAAATTAAAATAGATAAAGTCAGATGCAATAATAACAAAAAAAATCTTAACTCCAAAAATTATTATGGGGCTTGTAAAACCCTCTGGACATCAAATTATCCGTTCTCGTAAAATGGCCCATTTATGAAAGATGAAACCCGCTTATGTAATGATTGCAATAAATACCTCTAAAACTTTAAAATAAATATTTATTTTTCTACTTGAGCTGATTATGAAATAAATCGTTCCTTAAGCAAAAGTCGAAATACATATAGATATTTATATTTGCACGACTGGTGTTATGTACTCCATTTATGGCGAAAAATAAATAGGATTTCTCTAGTAATAGGACTACGATAACACCCTACACCTCTTCCCCCTCCCATCTGATAGCTAAGCCCTTTACTTTATCCCGATAACTGGCTTTGCAGTGGCTTTATTATGAAGGGGCTAACTAGACCATTAGTGGCCATTCCCACCATACATCCTTTCCCCATTAACATCCATTTCCCTCCCGTTAAGTGGATTTTTCCAGGCAAATCACCATTTCCAGTCGATAGGGCGATAACAGGAGGGAGGCCTCCTACTCCCCACAGTATTGAATAATGTCCTTTCTCTTAGAGAGATTTTTAATTTAAAAAAAAAAAATGGAAACATTTCTTTATTGTTTATGGAAGAATTGAACAAGCCCATACTTGAAAGTAAAAACTCTTTAGTAAACTTGTTTTTTGGTTTTTTTATATTCAGTTTTGATTCCAACTAAACCTGTATGAGCTAGCGGATGAGCGACTTGCCGGAAGTGCAACTTTATATCAATGATTGTATAAGTTTCTCGAAAAAGGCTTTGACATTTTTGATCAAACTCTTTATATCAATATACATTGATCAGCCAGGTATTTTTCTCAATGAAATAGTCTGATAGGGCTCAACAGTCGAATTTTCAAAGTGGCTTTCTCTAAAGTACCTTTAATTTTGTTTATCCCAACTAATTAACCATCTCTTACTGTTAGCAGTAATAAAAAATGGATAAATATAAGCTCTGTACGAATTTGAAAATTAACTAAAGAATAAAAACAGGGAAATATTTTCTCAGGTTGAAAACAAATTTCCAGAAAAAAGAGTAGTAATATAGTATTATGTACCGTTGGAAAGCTAAAGAGATTATAAAAAATAATATAAAGCCGTAAAATGTAATGGAGGGTGATGAAAACTGCCATTAACTAAGATGATTGTTGTAGTTAATAATTTATACTTTTATCTTATTTAATTTTGAATTTAGTAATTAATTTAATGAAAACTAAATGGAATTTTCACAGAAACTAAATAGAAAATTGTAATATTTATTTTCAACTTGACCAACCAAAAATATATTGTCAACGAAATTGTTATACACCTATTAAAAAAAAAAAAAAAAATTTTATTGTGAGACAAGTGATAATGAAGTGCATGCTGCTCAAAATATTTCATGTATTGTTTATTTGAATTCTTTGAAATTATGGATTTTAATTCTTTGAATTAAAAATGGATATGTATTATATATAGGATGGTAAGTGAAAGTTGTGTGAACCGCACCAAATTTTTCTGAAGCATACAATAAATGTTATATGAACTAATATTTATTTTGTATTACTTTTCTTTTATAATTTTTCATAATTAATACATTTATTTAACCCCCTAATAATTAAGTAATTCTTATATCATGCAAGAAGGAGGTCAGGAACTACCTGATTTTTCATCTATCTTTGTAGTTTAAAAGATTTTACTCATGGTGATCCCTTAGCCAATTCCTTTTCAATTTTCTCTAAGTGTTTTCTGGCTAGTTCGGCGTGGTCTGGACCATTTTCTATTTGTATATATTTGCAGGATAGGTGTATTCAAATTTCAATTTGATATTTTATAATATAAACGAACATGAAGTCTGAATCTAATTATTACAGGTTTTTTTATATATGTTATGTTATTAATTTAAAGCAGTAATTGGCATCTGAGAGATCGGTCTAGAGGAATAATTATGCATTGTTAAGATTCGGGTGATTTGATTTTCTTCATCATAGGATTCTACATTTTACCTATTTGTCTTAAAATAATTTTTATATCAAAGTTTTGTTGAGATTCTTTCTTTTGGAAAATTCTTTGATATCTTTTAGATATTTCCCTCGCTGGTAAACTATAACAAGCAAGCGAAAAGTTTCAAGTAATAAGCCTTTTCACTTAGTTAAAGATTTCTGATCCTCTGCGGTCTTTGATCAGCGTCGGACGGAAAACTTGGTGGACTATCGCTGTTTAATTCGTTGTAAAACTGGAAAGTTAATATTATAAAAGTTTGGCAAACTTTTGCCTCCCTCTAGCTATGGAAGATTGATAATTAAACTTGTTAGGGGATAATGAAAATTTTCAATATTTTTTTTTCTTTACATTTTTTCGCTCATTCAACGGAAATTTTTCAAATATTGTTCTAATAAATCAAAAGTTTCAGGCAAAATTCTGATAAACTACTTAAAAAGGAAGACAGATAAAAATAAGAATGAAATTATAAATTAAATATATTTTATTCTTTATATATTACTGACCGAGCGTAAGAGAGACCCTTTTTCAAATTGTCTGTTTTGTATTTCCTCTGTCCGTCTATCTGCGTGTCTGTCTGTAAGGCGATTACGACCAAACTAATCAATTATATGCTGTTTACCAATTTGATCTTTGATCCTTAGTTATTTTTTCAAAATATGCTTCAAAAAGTTGTTCATACAAATGCTTATTTATATCTTCCTTTATTCAGTCTTTCTTAATTGCTCTCGTCAATTCAATATTCTTTCTCCATATTATCTTCATTAATGAGTTGAGCTTGTGAATTTAATGAAACGGGACGAGACAAAAATTACAGTTACGTTCCTTCTAATATAGTTCAGAATGTTGCACTAGCAAGAGCAAAAACTGCGAAAAGATTCAGATCATTTGTACGATTTTGTATCAACATTTATATGAATAGAAGTCAACAATTATTATTATTAATTTGTAACAATTATTAATTATCAAAGTTTTAATTATTAATATTATATTTAATGCATTTATTTAATTTAATTATTTATTATAATTAATATTAATTATTATTGATATTAATAATTATTAAACAAGTAACAATGGAACCACTCTCAATTCGCTAGCTCTAAATTTAAGGAAGTTATTGCGTTTTGAGTTTTTTTTTTTTTTTTTTTTTTTTTTTTTAGCAAAACAAATGATGCTCAGAAACATGAGTTACTTGTGACCTAAAAAAAAATTCTAACAGTAATACTTATTTTTTAACAAAAACATGTTAAAAAATAACACGACGTCTTGACTATTATCTCAAGCAAATGTAAGTCATAAATTAACAATTCATTTTTAGAAAAATATATAAATGCTAACGATTAATTTTAACTTTTATTTAAAAATCATGAGCGATTTTAACTTTTTTTATCAAAAAATAATTATATTTTGATTTGGCCAAAAAGTTAGTTCTCAAATTTAACCTTTGCTGTTTAGCAATGACCAGTTATGACATTTGGAAAACAATGAATAGTTTTAACAATGGATACAGTAAAACGCAAAATTATTGTGAAGTACGAATTGATAATTTTTTTTGGGAGGGAGGCTTTTTTATTTCATAATAGACTATAGCAATAATAAATCCCAAGAAAAATGGAGTTTTTACGCCGATAACACTAGCAATATTTTCCTATATATCATTCATTTGGAAGAATAGTGATAAAATACCAAAAAGTGAAATCTCCTGAAACAGAAGAAGCGTTTAAAGCTTGCCCAATACTTATAGGTTTATTGCTGTCCTTCAATTCATTGATTAAACTTAAACAACTTACATTTTTTGTTTAAAAAAAAAAAGTTAATCTTCATTTTTGATCATTTAATCATGAATCTTGAACCGAATTGACGCAGTTTTTCATTATAAAAAAAGAAAAAAAAAACTCACCTATTGAAAACAATACTAAACAATAAATTGAATTAAAAAAAAAATCAATTAGAAATATTTTATTGAATATATTGAAGTACATTTATTTTATTTGGTTACAGTTTTAGGTGCCGTATTCGACAACATAGGTTAGAGGCACCTTATTCTTGCAGTATGTTAGAGGCGTCTATAGAAATTATTTTCCTTTAGGAACTGAAAACGATTCTTCCATTTTTCGGATTGTAAAGCTGTGCGGTAGTCCTGGAGACCCCGCGATGTTCTTGAAGGGGAAAAGCGCGAACAATGTACTAGAATGTGTTCTAGAGTAAGCAAACCGCCGCAGCTGAGACATCTTGGTGGTGGTTTCCCTTCGAGAAGGTGTCCATGGGTTAGTCTGGTGTGTCCGATCCTGAGGCGGGTAATAATGGCTTGTTCTCGTCGGTTCCCTACTACTTGTGGCAACGGTCGAGAATCTTCGTAGATCTGCTTCAACTTGTTATTGCTAGGAACCCTGGATCAGGAGTAGCGCCAGGCTTCTTTGCAAAGGTTCAAAACTGTCGTATAAAAATCTTGCAGCACCGTGTTGGTATTTGGTGTAGGATGCATGATATTTGCTTATTTGGTCCTTGTGTCATCCAGTTCGTTACCTATTATACCTACATGGCTCGGGACCCAAAGGAACTTTATTATTTTGTCGGTTTTGTTAATTAGTGTTTTAATGGAGAATACTAAGCTGTTTCTGGAAAATTGAAAATTTTGAATCGCCTTAAGGGCTGAATATGAATCACTGCAAATTAGGATTTGCCTATTGTTTATTTCACCAATTAAAAGTACAGACAAGTAAACGGCAAAGAGTTCGGAGGAGAATACGGAGTAGATGGGAGGATGACTGTACCGGATAGTCTCCGTAGGTAACACTACGGAACAGCCAACATGATCTTGTTGTTTTGACCCGTCCGTGTATATAGGTGTAGTCTTGATAACTAGAAAGGAGAGTTAAAAAGCTTTGTTGTAATAATTCTGGAGGGCTTGTCGATTTAGAAAAAAATTTTAGAGAGAAATCATAGGTTGCTTTATTACTTATCCAAGGGGGTAGTGGGTTGTAAGAAGATATGTAAAGATTTGGTAGTGAATATGTGTCGGATAGTGGAAGATGGCTTGAGAGGCGAGTAGGTAATTGATAGTATGATAAATTAAAAAAATCCGGAGTTGATTTGAGGCGGCCTAGAAATTTTAATAACAAATAGTACCTCCGAAGTTCTAGTGGCCACTCTTCAGCCTCCCAGATTGGGCTGTTGATAGGACTAGTATTGTGTTAAATATTGAAACTAAAATCACTGGAAGCTTTCCAACCAAAAAAAAGTGTGTTGTTTTTTACTTTTTTTTTATTTTAACAAAAATAATTGTTATATTTTGATTTGGTCAAAAAGTTAGTTCTCAAATTTAACTTTTGGTGTTGATCTATGACCAGTTGTGACATTTGGAAAACAATGAATAGTTTTAACCATGCATACAGTTACTTAATAAAAGTTTGTTTGAATAGAAAACTTACAAAAGCTAAACTAACAATGTTTTTTGATTGCGTTAAATATTGAAACTAAAATTCTAACATTTATCCTCAATGAAGTATACATCACTGGAAACTTTCCAACAAAAAAAAGTGTATTGTCCAATTGAGCGATATCTCTCTCTGCTGAACTTCATTAAAACTTAAATGTACAAGGTCAGAACTAAGACAATACACCCATCTTCGTTACGGCCAATCCGTAGGAAGTTTGTCTTTCAATTTAATTCTGATTACTATTTAAATGAATTGTTCTTTATCACTTTCGACAACATTATATCCCTGTTTTAATTTTTATGTTTATAATATTAAATAATTAAAAAAGTGATATTTCTTAAAATATAATATAATGCGGTCTTTGGTGATGAGAGGCGGCTAGAATAGTTTTAAATGAGGCTATAAAATCTTGCACGAGACGGACATAAATCTTCTCAGCTCTCTCAAGATATCTCTCGCCCAAGAAGCTGACAAGTTAAAAGTGAATCGCTTTAAACGGAGGCCATATTTAAGGGCTCCATAAGAGGCACCTAGGGCTGTCTTTATACCGGCTGTACAGGATGTTAGGGCTGTACAGGAGCTCTGTACAGAATTTATGGGACAATTATATTGTTTTATATTCCCGAGGTAGGTCGGCCCACAATTTGTGCTCCTAATACTTATTACTGCCCCCATATTGCGCAGAATATATCCTTCTACGGAGGACACATTTAAATGCTCTGTCTCGGCCCTGTCCTCATATGTCTTCTTGCCCCCTAGTGGATGTCTTTCCTTTTCCCTTTGTCTCATTGAATACGAATTGTATCATTGCCTGTTTACTCAGACTTTAATGTTTTCAAGTATTAACACTTTTTTCTTCTTCAGTTTTAATTTACATTTCAATTATTTATTTTTTGTTGAAATCAATCCCTTCATGGAAAAAATAACTTTATAAATTTTTTTCTTTCCAGCTGGTTATCTTCATTTAATTCATTATTATTTTCAGAATTATTAATTTCAGAACAATTAGCTACCCATCATACTTCAAATCGTTTATTTAGTTCATTCCTTTTGCCCGACATTTTGGAATGATTTGTCCATTTTCAATATCCCATCTCCTATAAGCATAAATATATTTAAATATTACAACATGTCAATTTTAATAGCTTATTTTACCTTAAATTTTTGGTATTTATTTATAATACTATCCACATATACATACAAACTTGTATTAGGAACAAGTTATTCTAGGGGTATGGATCAGTTGACAATAAATAGGAAAGCCATGGAGATCAATAGGTAATATAAGGGAAAACATTGAATGATTGAATTATAACCTAATATACATTGTTTCATAGATTACAATGAATTTAATTACAGAAAGAATCTATATCAACAATTAATTTAAAAAAAATGATGTATACAGGCAAAAAAAGTTTTCTTTTTTTGTAATTTTTATTTTCATGACATTTATCTAACTAAAGTTAGATAAAGATAAATTTCAACATAATTTTAAAAATTTAAATTTACGATAATACTTATCGTTATTATATGACATAACATTTTATATATTGAAATGTGATTTAATATTTTTTTCTTTTTCTATCAAAGCACTTTATGAAGTCTAATATTTATTAACAATTAGCAATAGTGAAATTCCATAAATTTTTTATTCTTCTTATTTAAATGTATTTTACTTATCCACAACTATATCCACGTTTCGAGGTTCTTTTCTCCATCTTCAGGATTACTTTCTGTGTGATAGGTTATTGTTTATATGGTAGCTAAGTTGAATATGACAGTGAGCTTATCATGAATTCATAGTCTAATAAGATCATTTCACAACTGTTCTAACAAGTATGAGCTAATTACCCTTTGGTAACTCTTGAACAAATACAGTATCCTGTACATAAAATTATGCTGACTAAAAGATAAAATAATTATTAATGTAATGTGAAGTATCTATGGGTAATAAATATATATAAATATGGTTGAATGTTGGTATATATAAAAAAGATGCTATTATTAATGTTGATATGTTGATGCAATATGGTTTTTATTTTGTTATATTGTTAATTTTTTATAAAGTAATCCTGAAGATGGGAAAACAACTCCGAAACGTGGATATAGTTGTGTGTAAGTAAAATACATGTAATATAAGAAGAATAAAAAATTTATGGAATGTCACTATTATAATTGTTAATAATATTTATTGTTTTCTGCAATAATGACATTTTATGAATCCTTCTACACATAGTGAAATTATAAAATGGTGAAGTAAAATACAGCCCACTGTTTTTATAGGGATTAAACTTCTTCGCCGAAATCACAACAAAGATGAATTTAAAAATAAAGTTAATGTTGAAGACTTATAAAAAATAGTTTTAGCTACGAGGATGATGCTAAAAATGTGTGAACTAGGTAATAATGAGGCCAAATTTAAATATTGGCAAAATCAATAATAAAATATGTTTGTGTGTACAAATAATTATAATATTAGGTATAATAAATATGTTTATTTTGTTTGTGTGTATAAGTAATTATAATATATGCATTATGAATTAAAGAAAAATAATAGAGATGATCTCAGGTAAAAAATTAATATATTTAAGAAAAATATCCGTTTTATCAGGTTAAAATCGGCATGCTGAAATATTTGAATATATTTATGCAAACCGGTCCCAAACACCCGGTAAGGGAATTAACGATATGAAGTATGGTTAGTAATTATGAAGTAAGTATGGTATAGCAAATTTTTTTTTTTATATATCATTTATAGGAATATATAACGTTTTAACGTCTGTGTCTTTTGTCTCGTTATATTGTCATTTATTTTTATACATTTTTATTAAATTGTGGTTAAAACCGTTTTAAAGAATTAGCGATTTTCATTTTTTTTTTTTCCAAGGGGTCGGTTGATTTACTTTTGTAATATACATCCTCAGTGTTTGAAGATTTCTTATCAGCCTCTAAATAAGAAAATTGAATACCCTTAAAATAGAATCCAGAAAAAAATTGATAGTGAATTTCGTAAAAACAAGAAAAAATAGATTGATCCGAAATAAAACAAAAAACGATTCTGTTGAAAAAATTATAAACTTAAACAACTAAATTATAACTATACATGAAATCAATTATAACTATAAGTAGATATTAATTTTCAAATTTAATTGTTCACAGCTAAACCTCCTATGCTTCTAAACAACATTCGACGGTACATAATGTTTGTTTCCTTGCACAGAATAAATATATGAGACAATGCCACGTATGGCAGACAAAACGTGATTTTGTCTCAAATATTAATTATCCTATCCTGATCAACAAAATGTTTATTTAAAACAAAGCAAAAATTAATGATTAAAGGTTATTAAATTAAAAAATAAAATAATTTTTTATTATTTCATGTTGAAAACAAAATTTGGAATACTTCTGTGATACAGACACGATTCTTGGACATACCTGACTCATGTATCGATATCATTTTACAAAATCAGTTTATAAAATTATATTTTATAACATTGCTTATAAATCAGTTTTTCTTTGGTACTGCAAAATCGAGTGCTTGATTGATAGGTCTCTCGGCGGCCGCGACAATGTAGGCAATAAATAAGTTTATTTACGCCTTCAACTCCCATTGAATATGTCAAAATATTTTGTTGAAATTCAGTTGTTTAAATTTTTAATTTATGTCATATAATATTCTATTATTTGATTTTTAATTTTTTCTCGATCATTAATTAATTTTACGAAAATGTATTGAATATTAAATTTTAATGCCAATTTTTCCTTAAAGCTTTGTCACTTTTTTGAAAGCCGAATCTTTTTTTTTTGGGGAGGGGGGGTTATAAATATGGGATTCATGTCAAAAAAATTTCACACGACTAAAATCCATAACATGACAATCAAACAAGACATACTAAAATGAGATAGTAAATCACTCCCAAACAGTTTAACGTATGTGTTTTGTGAAGCATACATTTGGTTTGATTTTTCATTCTTGTTTTCGTTTCTTATTTATCTTTTTTTTCACTTTGTTTGTATATCATTATATTTTATAGGCGTGTATAATTATGCAGAGCTGCTGAGTCCAACTCCCTTTCTATGGAAGTTCTCCGCAGATTGTCGGGTTTTGAAAACAGGTCTCTCTGTCTCTCTCTCTCTCTCTCTCTCTCTATATATATATATATATATATATATATATATATATATATATATATAAATATATAAACACACATATATGTGATTGTATGTCTTGGAGTGATGTGCTGTCTCTGGTTGATGCCTCTTTATGGACGGTTGATGTGAGATATTTTTGGTCATCATAGATGTGATTTTTGGTGTATGTCCTGATTATGCGTGAATCGGTGAAACGTTTATTGGTTAGTTGTTTACCGGCATTTTAGAGACTTGAGATTTTGTGCTTTGGAATCTACCAATTATTTTCTAGCAATTAATTTCTTGTCTCTTTTTGAGTTTTTGCTCTTTTATATTTATAAATATATATTTTTATAGGTTAACCCAAAACTTAGCCAACCTTACTGGTCATTAGTAGTTACCTACCTAATTTTATAAAGCTCATTAGTCGTTTCATCGAATTGTGTTCCTCAAATCTCTAGGCCTGTCCCCCTCCTTTCCCAATTGAGGGAAGGGCAGTGAGCTCTAGGAACGAAATTGCTTTTCCTCAAAATATTCCGATTTTGATTGATGAAGGCTAGGGCCATCTGAAAGGGTGCTTGACACAGTCCGCTCTTCCCCGGCTACAACAAAAGCTATATCAGATAATGGGATTCCTTCAAATTAAAACCGTCAATTTTCCTCTCTCTCCCTCTCCATCTTTTCCCTTTTAATCCCGGCAATGCAATTTTTTTTTTCCTAGCGACGATCGATTGAAGCAACGCCGATTGAAGGAAATTAATTGAGGCCTTCTTGATAGAACCCATACAACCTTTACCTGCACTGAATCTCATCAATTTTCAGGTCTTATAAGGTGAAATAAAAACTAATTAGTGTTTGGTTACTGGATCACACCGAATAAAGGAAAAGAAATACGTGCCGACGTTAATTGTGAAAGATAAAGAATGAATCACACGTGCCACTCCTCCACACGATACTTGAAAGTTATACTTTTGAGAACATATATTGTCTATTGACGCCTCCCTGAAAAAATGGTAATATTTCTATCTTAATCCTAGAACATTCAATTGCGAAATTCTTTGCACTCATAAGGTATTTCATTACTTTGTCGGTAAAAATTTTCTTCAAAATTAACAGAAGACGTAGGCGAAGTAAGATCTAGGTGCGTGGCGCACTAAGTACGCCACCCAGATTTTCATCTCATTTCTTTAACATTAAACAAAATTATCTTATTACTTGCAGAATTGTATGCGCGCCAATGGCCTATTGTACAAAACAGAAGTGCAAGGGTCGATTTTTTTTCAATGTGGATTCGTCCAAAAAATGTGTATCAAAATCGGTGACGAGCACATCGTACCGCATGAGTTCGCCCTCGGCCTGCTATATGATTTCGGACGAATTATACTAATTAATAATTACTATAATATATATAAACTATAATTATTCATAATTACATAATATGTATTACTCTCCTTACTATAAGTTTTGCCTTTTTTTAAAATTTATATTTACTTTTTTTTTTAATTTATATATTTTCTTGATTTTAAATTGATAATTTACCTGATTTGAAATTAAATTAACTTAGGTTCGATTCCGCTATGCCAGATTGAAATTCTTGGCTATTCCTCGGCACTATAACCTTTGTGTTGGAGCGGCAGGGGTAATTTAGTTGTGGGAGGGTCTATATACGAACTAGTCGCCTGCAATATGTAGTCAAAGTTAGCCGAGCTGAGCTAACTTACTGGAAGCCGGAGTAGCGTTAAACGCCACGGGAGCCTAGCTTAGTGCTGTACTTTATATCGCTTCAACAGTTTTTAGTGGGCTTCTGCAAGCTGAGGAATCCGCTCTGTCGTTCGAGATCAAATTACCCCTTTGTGAATATTTTGCAAACTTCAATGCACTCCTGCTTAATATTCGAAGTACAAGGAGTTCTGAACATAACCACTTTTTTCATAGATGTTAATGTTTTTTATTACAAAAAAAGTATGTCAAGTAGATTCTTAATGGTTCTGAAAATGAATTCCTTAATTATTTCATATATATTATCTTGAATAATTTTTTATTGGAATTCACAACAAACCATTTTTAAATAAAAAAGAAACCTATCCTTCATCTGGGATTTTGCTCTGATTAATTCACAATTTTACATACTACACAGTCTCTCTGGTATATTTATACCTTTTTCCAGAGAAAATTAATTTTTTTTTTCTCGGACATTATTCAACACACATTCAAACACATCTCCCAACATCAATATGATTTACAAAAATCAAGAAAAAAATCACATTGATGCATTTCTGATAGGAACTGTAATATTATAATCTGCTTAATTTAAGTCTAGTAATAGTAATAAAGAAGTTCATTCAAACCATATTTAGTGAAAGTATAAATATATATATTTTAACTTTATATATATTGTTTTATCAAATATAATAATATATTTTATATATTTTAACTTAAGTCCCTTAATTCAAGAAAGGAGATCTCTTATCCAGCTCCTTTTTAGTCCTATCCTAATAATTAATCTCCATTAATATCTTTCATTAATTTATGGTTGTGTCCGTAATGTTTATTATGAAAGTGAAAATAGAGAGTACGTATGTGTTGGTCGATAGTTGGTAAGCCAGTATGCATAGTTTTGTTGTTTACGTACCAAGGAGCTCCTGTTATTAGTATTAAATTTTAGATTGAAAAGATTGTAGTTGTAAGTGCATCTTTTTTTGCTGAACCGTAAATCTGGGAGGTGTACGTCCATGTGGGATTTAAGCAGGTTTGTGTATGCCTTTAGTTTTGACGTTTTGGAATAGATTACAGTAATTTCAGTCGTTTGTTTATAGTCTTTCATTTCATTTTGACGTGAGGTCCCCAGGCCATCCTTCGGTAGAATGTTTGTCCTAGCTATCGTACTGTCATTCTGTGAAATTTACTTGTCGCCTAGGTAAACTGGTGGAAACGTTTTTCGTCGAGGTTTGAACGTAACATCTAATTTGTCGTGATTTAATCTCATTTTCCAAAGTGAGTACCGTTTTTGTAAATATAGTGAGAAAAGTCGCATTGACAAATACAGCACTTATTTTATTTAAACTGTTGTATCCTCAGAGTAGCAGTCAATGTCTCGGTGTTGGTAGGTATGTCACGTGTATATGTAACGCCAGTATCGATCCTTACGGTACTCCTGCCAAAACTGGTCTGGTAGAACAAATTTCTGAGCGAGTGTTGGACTAAGAGAAATATTTTGAAGAAGGAAGATTGGAGAATGAGATTATAGGCTTGAGGTAGTGTGGTCTTGAATTTGAAGATAATCAATCCCTTGGTGCCAGACTTTAAAAATAGAGCGAGATTCAGAATTACGCAGGTTGCGTATTGTTTTTGCTCCAGTGCCCCAGCAATGTAATCAGTCACATGTCATTGTTGCGTTGTTGAATGTACTGTGCGAAAATCTGTAACTGATGGTCAGTTATTATTTTTTAGTCAGTCAGTATGTTAACCAGTCTTTTAAAATTTAATTAATCGAAATTAATTTTTCTTAAAGTTTACGACACATTGGAAGAAGATTGATAGGTCTGTAGAAAGGGGAATTGTATATGTTTTTGCCTCTTTTATGTTTCATTTTGATGTGTGAATATTTTGATTATAATAGGAATTTAGTTAAAGAAATGAAAATCCAAGCCTTAAAAGTCTTTAATTACTGTTAAAAATTCGTTTATTTGTCTTTAGGAATAAATTTAACTTAATTTGTAAATTCGGGTATTCTTTAGAAAGTATTTAACTGTTTTCTCCCCTACTGAATAAACGTTTCTCTCTCTCTCTCTCTCTCTCTCTCTCTCTCTCTCTATATATATATATATATATATATATATATATATATATATATATATATATATATATATAAACAGTTTGTTTTACTTGATTCCAAAAACTAATATCCAAAAATATCAAGTACATACAAATTACAACAGATTACTAAAATATAAAAATATATGTATGTATGCATGCAATATATATATTTATATATATATATATATATATATATATATATATATATATATATATATATATATATATGTATATATATATATATATATATATATATATATATATATATATATATATATATATATATATATTAATTATTTCAACTAAGCAAAATTAAAGATACTTTAGAGAAAGCCATTTTGAAAAATCGTCAAATAAGCCGTAAGACTAGCTGATATTAAAGATAATTTTATTGTGCATTGATATAATCAGTTTGAACATGTTTTTCGAGAAAATCATGAAAATGTGTGAAATCTATGATATAAATAAAATTAAAAAAACTGTTTCATTAAATATCAAGTATATAAAACTTACCGAAAGTTGACTTATAAAAAAAAATCATTGAAATACTGACTGTTTATGAATTTATTTTAGTATCAAATTTAATCGCTTTGAGATTCTTAAAATATATATATATATATATATATATATATATATATATATATATATATATATATACACATATAATTTTAATATTATTTTTATAACCAAATGTATAACTAAAAGTATTTTTATATTTTTTGGAATGTCTTTTTTTTTTTTGTACGTGTATTAGAATGGATATATGTATTGAAAGAATGATCTGTTTATATTTATATCAGTTTTTAATATTCCATGTATTACTCCATGTATTAATATTTTACTATTACTCTTCGTTTCCACCCGAGGGGAAAAAAAAAGGAATGCATCATCGAATTATTTACATGTTGAAAGCAATACCTAGCACGATTCGGAGAATGCATTCCTTTTGTAGATCCCCTTCTTTGCAATGCCGTTTCTTTATAGCTTACTAACATTAATGGTAAAACAGAGGAATACAGCATGCGATTATTTCAAAATTGAACTGCTTTTGAATAAGAAAGAAGCTTCTTCAGATCAAAGAGAAAAAAACATTCTTAGCGTCTCACGATGGTTCTTGGAAACTCCAATAGTCTGATAGGAAAAAAAATGAAAAATTCTTCGTTTTCGATAAAATATGTTCCGTTCAAAGGCGGGTTCTTGTAAATTTATAAAGTTTATGTACTGCTAACAATAAGAGACGATTACTATTTCAAATAAACCAAATTAAAGGTACTTCAGAGAAAGCCATTTTGGAAATTCGTCATATAAGCCCTGCCAAACTTATTTCAATATGGATAAAACCTAGCTGATATCAAAGATCATTTAATTGTGCATTGATACAACGAGTTTCGACGTTTTTCGAAAAAAATATAAAAATGGGTGAAATCGATGACATAAATAAAAAAAAAAACTATTTTATTAAATATCAAGTATATAAAAATTATCGATGGATGACGTAAAAAAAAAAAAAAAAAAAAAAAAAGATTGAAATGTTGGCTGTTATATATCTGTATATATATATATATATATATATATATATATATATATATATATATATATATATATAATGTATATGTACCATTTCAATGAGGATAAGACCGAGCTGATATTAAAGAGCATTTAATTTTGCATTGATATAATGAGTTTGAATCTTTTTCGAGAAAATTATAAAAAAATTGTGAAAACGATGATATAAAGTTGTACTTCCGGTTAGTCGATTTTGGCGAAAGTTGGCGTAACATCCCAGGCTTATATCAATCTTAAATACGTTATTTCAGTTTCGTTCAACATTTTGTTTTTGAGCTAGACTTAATCCACCGGCCCAAGAACCTTCTTTGTATGACTTGGTTATTTGTGTACGGGATATCTTAAAACGTGTAGTTACGTTGAAAATTAGGATTCGAAATTTTTCACAGTTCCAACACTTTCTCTTACTATTTATTGTTTATATAGGTAAGTGAAAGTAAAACTACAAATGCAATTATTTTCTTTGAAATATCATGATATGGCGGTTGTGCACATAGCAATCAAATTGTATTTTTACAGTACAGCCTAGAAATAAAACAATTCTCTTATGGGATATTTTACGTAAATTTTGGTGTCAGTATAGATAAAAATGGAATTTAAAAATATTTACTTTTTTACCTCCCACTTATGTTTTCTTTATGATACGATAAAACATTTCAGTAATGCTTGTTGATAGCATACAGAATATATAGAAAGGGGAAAAGATAAAACTAAGTAACATTTTTTCCTATTGTGCGAGTAAGCGGTAACATTTTTATCAGATCTGTGCAGTGTTATTTCTATCTGGAGCTTTTAGGGGCTTCCTGTTATATAGAAGTTGTCCAACTCTAGGGCTTTTATTTGACTTCAATATCACTCAAGACGTTCTTATCGCCCACTTGTCCGGCTTCCATTGAGTCGATCCGCTGTATGACTGTCGGAGGTAAATGTACTTCACTCTACCAACAACTTTTACCGAAAGATATATAACTTTTTATTAAAATAGATCACACATCTTTACTGGAAGTGCTCCAAGATTCGGAAACCCATATGAGCAAATATGACGAATTTATTTTCTCCAAACATTGCGTTTTAATTTAAAATTTAACGAGATGATAATAATAATATTGATAAAAGGCTTAGCGAGCCGGAAGGTTCGATGCCGATAACGCCAATCACTGCATGCACTTCATCGTCCGTCTACCATCGTTAATTCGTGAGGCTTATCAACACTGCTTGTGTTGGAACCAGATAAGATTTTCTTTGAGTTAAATACACTATTTTTTTTATCAGAAAACGTTTATGTTCCATCAAGCATCAGAAGAAGACTGCGCGAACTCTCATAAATATTATATTACGTCAAAACATTATTGATTTTTTTTTTTTTAGGAACATTTTTATTTATTTATTATTTATTTATTTTTTTTTGCATCTGCTTACTATCGTGTTATGAATGACAATCACTGAGGTGATATATCAAGGTGTAGATATATAATAATGATTTGAAAATAAGAATATTCTGTTTATAATGAATTAATATTTTAAGTTTATATTTTTTAATCCCTCGCCCACATCTCCCTGATTTACTCTGATGATAAATTTATAAACACAAAATGAATAAATAATTCATGCAAAGGATTCAGAGATACATTTTTTTCCTTATTGTTATTATTATAATCTGACTTTTAAAATATTTATGTTCTATTTATTTTTGTACTGATGTGTTGAAAAACTTGAATAAGTTATAAAACAATTTTAACGAATGTCTGAGGCTTCAGCAACTAAATTATAACTCTTTTTTTTGGTTTCCAGTGGTATACTTCTACATGGAAGAGGTCAATACGACGACGCAATTGAAAGTTACCAACTTGCGATCCACTTCCGGCCCTCTCTAGCCCGTGAGTATTTTTTAAGCTCATAATTGTTTGGTGTTTATTATTTTTTGTTTCATATTCAGCATGTTTCGTACTAATTTTTTTTTTAACTTTGAAATTATTGTAAATGCCTTTTTAGTTATTTTTTAATATTTATTATATTATTTATTTCTTAAACATATTAATACATAAGAAAAAAAGTATAAATTGAGTTCTTGTTTATTTAAAAATAATTGTCCAATATATTTTACTTCCGGTGGTTATTATCAACTAAAATTTTTTACTGAATTAATTTAGTTATTAACTGATGTTCCTATGTATTCTTTATATTTTAATTATTTATTAGGAGTTATTAATATGAATCGATATACATTTGTTTAAATTTTCCTAGTAAAAGATATATTGAGTTAGTATAGGCAAGAAGTATTTTTTTTCCATTTTAAATTAAAAAAAAGATTATTAGTATTTTTTATAAATCTATATATATAGAGAGAATAAATTTTGTTAGATTTTTTTCCAGAATTAACATTTTTTTTTTAATTTTCTGTCTAAAAACACTGCTTTTAAAATATTAAAATATTACTTAGTATCAAAATTAATGTTTCTGTTTTCCTGATCTCCGAAACATCATTTGTAAACAATTTTTGGGCATATTATTGTAAATTTAGTCTATTTTATAATTTATTCTGCTATATTCTTTTTTACATATAAGTCGTATATATGGTTTTCCTATTAAACAAAATTAACCTAGACTTTCATAAGTTGAAAGAGCAATAACCATATAGTCAGGCTTTTTGGTTCTGAAGGATTGGAAAGCATAGTCATTTGAAAAGAATTGGCGTTAGAAAATGGGGTAGTTCCTCATAAACTAAGCATATTTCGTTACTGGCGTAACGAAATATTAGTAAATATTTTTTAATTATTATATAAAATGTATTCACATTTCCAAAAATATCTTAAATTTTCAAATATAAAAAAAAATAGTCAAATAATATTTTAAACAGTGGTAAAACCGAATTCCCAGCTACAGCATCCCCAGGCTCGTACAAATGCGAAAATCATTCCATGATCGTAATATAGGAGCCACCCAAAGTGAGAACGTGACGTTCTGGTCGGAAAGTGCGCACAGCTGCTCGAATCAGTAACAAAAAATATTTACTGAACGGCGACGACCTGTGATTGAGCGTGGACGTGATCTGAACCTGAATGGCTCCCTGCCCTCTCTGGTCAGTCCGAAATTATATCCTCCCCCCACCCTCTCCCCTCTCCACGAAAAGAAAAAACCTTTCAACAGTGAAAAAACAAAAAAAATAAAATATTTCGGTTTCATAAACATTATTGGATGTTGTTTGCTTCTTGTTATAATTTATTTAAATTAAAATTTATAAAAGGGCCCTTACAATTCAAGTGATCCGGAAAATAACTAATTTGTTGTTTAATCTAATTTTTGTTTGTGGATAATACATTATTACTGTGTTCAAAAATAATTGTTTACCGATTATTGTTTACCATTGTTTTACAAAACATACTGTTTCTTGGGTTTTTAGGGGCTTTCGTTAACTTTTATAACTCAGAACTGGTGTAACGCATGTTGATGAAACAAAAACCATTTAATTAGAAAAAAGAACGGCCTAATAATATGTTGAAAATCCACCTCAAAATGTGACTTATAAATTGACAATTTTTTAATTTTTGAGGTCATATTACACCAAGAAGGAATCTAATCTCAGGCTTAATATTTTTAGGGTGTGTAGTTTTTTATCTATGTGTACCGCCTTTAAAAAAATTTCAACCCTTACATTAACTTATTTTTCAAAAATTCCAAATTTTGGCGCCTTGTATCTAAGTTGGGAGAAACTTTAAAAATCTGGAATTTTTACTGACAAACCCTCTATTAAGTGTTTTAGCCGCTGTATAAATTTTATATTTGAGATTTATCTACATTTCATGTTTTACAAGACATTGTCTATAATATTACATACATACTGCTTTGATAAGCAAATGAGCCCTAGTGCTAAATTTTTTTTGAAATACATCTTTGTATTGTATCCGAATAACTTTAAAAACTACACCTTTTTTGACATTAGAAGGCTTTAAATCCAACGGTAAGATCCTAATAATTGGTTTTAAGGCTTTCTAATGTCATAATTTTTTTTAGTTTTAAGAGCGATTCGTATACCATACAAAAATGTTTTTAAAAAAATGATTTGGAGTTAGAACTTTTTATCTTATGACGGCAGTATAACGTATTACATCACTACTCAAAATAGAAACACCAACGGGATCCGAGAGTGAACAATGTTGTAAACAATACAGGAACAATTTTGTTTTAATCAAAAACTGTTTATAAAAAAATTATATTAAACATTTAAACTATTTCATAAAATAGTGAACAAAGAAAATTATTTATACCCCTACAAACGCAAGAAACAGCAAGTTTTGGAAAATAAAAAAAGAATGCCATTGGAGCAAGAAAAAATATATAATATTTAAATTATTATTTTTGAGCTCCGCAATAATTTAGAAGTGCAGAAGCAAAAAAACATTTCATTATAAAATGGTCTAGCAGCATCACTTGGATCAATTGAAATGAATAGTAATTTTTGACAAATATATTCGCTTCGGAAGTATATACAGTTAGTACATAACCTCAAAGAAGTTATTTACTGCTTTGTTTATATACATAAAGCTTGAAACTTTTAACTAACTTCGTTTTTATGAACTCCGAAACCAGTTTCTAAAAATAAATTAGATTCTGAAATAGAAGGCAGAAAATAAACCCTTTGTGTATTCTTTTTATTTACCCACCCTTGTCTCTCCTTCAAAGTTTTTAGATAAATCTTAAAGCGTTGGTTGTTCTTTTCTGAAAACTATTCATCTCTACTTCAAATATTTAAACTAACAAACAATCCAGAAGTTAATGAAGATCTTTTTTTAGTGAATGACTAGTTGGAAAAAAAATTGTATACGGATATATGCATACGGACTTCAATATATAAGTTTCTGGATTAGCCTCTGTTTGTGAGAATAATGGGCTTTGCTTAGTATCTTGCTTCAATAATCAGATTTGTATCTCTTTTTACTTCCTTGTACGAAGTAAAGGAAGTATTGTATTCGCGAAAATTTTCGGTTTTCAGATTTCAACGGAAATATCCATTTTGACCACCCCTGAATCCATTTTGACTAGTTTCGTCGTGGCGTCTAGTTCGTTCGTATTTCGCATAACTCAAAAAACCGTTAGCCGTAGAAAGTTGAAATTTCGTATTTAGGATTGTTGTAAAATCTAGTTGTGAACCTCCCTTTTTGGTCCCTGCTTGATCACCGGAAGTGGTACCTTACTTGAAGGTCATATTAGACTTTCATCAAAAATTATATTAAAATATAATGTAAAACATCTCAAATTTAGTAAACAGGACTTTTATATCGATTTGAATGTATTTAAAATATTTTGGTTAAAATTGGTGAGCCGAAAAGGGTACTTTACTTGAAGGTTATAATAAGATTGCATCCAAAATTATATTTAAATTAAATACATAAATCATATGTTTCGGTAATAAAGGTTACAAACGCAATTTGGTTTCCAATCTAATTAAACATTTTTATTACTTCTTTTAAGTGTTAAAATTGAGTGTAAAATACTGGTTTTCCTCCCCATTTGTGTGTGTGTGTGTCTGTCAATAAATGGGTGTCGCGACGCCGAGTGTCGTTTTTGAGATACTGCAGCAATCTTCGGAAACTAGTAACCAAATTCAGGATCACTTTTTGAGCCACCGATTTATAGTTTAATAGGAGTACAAGGAAGTCATGTGTTATCTACATCATTTTAAGTGTTAAAATTGAGTGTAAAATACTGGTTTTCCTCCCCAGTTGTGTGTGTGTGTGTGTCAATAGATGGATGTCGCGATGCCGAGTGTCGTTTTTGAGATACTGTAATCTTCGGAAACTAGTAAACAAATTCAGGATCACTTTTTGAGCCACCGATTTATAGTTTAATAGGAGTACAAGGAAGTCATTTGTTGTCCACATCAGATATTTTAATTTGCTTAAAAAAAAAATATAGGCATTTCTTGATACTATTACAAGGTTGTTTCTGCACTATTTATGAAGTTTATTTACTTATTAAGTATTTCGAATATGGTCAAAATTATATTTTCAAACTATCATAATACTATTCACAGAAATATTCTCGTGATGTTAGACACTTTTGGGTTAGGTTCCCTCTAAGGGCTTAGGCCTCCCATCCACAAGCTGTGCAAAACTAACGACAGCCAAAGTTAAGTTGATATAAGGCCTCGCGCCCACTAGATGCGTATAATGTGCGACAATTTGCGGCAAACGTCGCAGGTATTCGGGTATTCCAATTCTTTTTGGATTTTTTGATACATAAAATGTGAGACAAATGGTCGCACGACGAATCTTTGCGGCAAATATTCATGCTTAATTCAACTTATCTCATTGTCGCTGTCGCATGTTTTACGAAACTAGTGGACGCGATGTCTTATTCGAGAATGAATAGAATCAGAATTGGTGATGGAGGTGGCCATTTCGTAATCCGTAATTCGTACTCCGTCTCTGATTCGGTTTATTTTTTATGTTGGCGCTACACTGAGACGAATTATGGGTCATTGTCTTTTCAAGGAACAAAATGTAACCTAATTAATTTTAAATCATGCCATATTCTCGGATTTATAGTTTAAAAAAAACCTCTGAGTCAATATCCAGGAGGGAATATTATTGTAGGTTTCTCAACCCTACTCTCTCCCCCACGTGTCAATAATATTGAGTCAAGTTATGCCACTTACGATCTTTCTTTATACAAAGGCAAACCTTGTTTCTTTTTTCTGAATATGAATGGTTGTGAATTTGATATCATTTTATTTAGTTTTACTGTCTATGGCATTAAAGAAGAAGAGAGTAAGAAGACTAAGAAAAATATGGGTCAAGAGGGGGGTTGGAGTAGTGTGCTTGTCTTGAGCATCGGGAACTACTCCGAGAACTAACTGAAATTCCACATTTCAATCCACATTAATTCATTTAAGAAAGATGTAATCGATATTTGACATGACCAGACTAGATTCACTCCTCATTACAGCTTGCCAATTTACCCCTTTGCTCGTTTTTATACTGTCCGATAATTTTCGGAGTCGGATCCTACATTTCATTCTACATTTATCGGATCGAACGAAAACGCCCTTACACGCTCCTTAATATTGACATCCCTTCCATAACATTGAAAGACCTTCAATAAAAATAAACTAATTTTGAATTCAACGAATATTATTTCCGTCAATATTATTGTTATTATGTGACCCTCAGACGGTCATTATATTGACGAAATTCGATATTGACTCAATAATATTGACCATGTAATGAGGATTGAATGGAAAGTAATGCACTGATTTACCTCTGAACTTAAAATTATATCTGTAGCCCCAGTGAATTAGTGGTTAAGTTGAAAATTATAACTTTTCAGAACAGCAATTTAAAGTTTTAATTGACTTGTACCTTTATAAAAATCTTGTATTTTCAAATAGCGATATCTTACTGCCACTTCCATTTCTGATTTTGATATTTTTTTACGATGTAGATGCCAAATTTTAAAACTCAGTGGTGGACATACTTATTTTCGTCATGAGTCGGGCTAACCGCTTATTAAAAAGGGTAGGAATACATTGATATACGGATATTGAATAGTTGATTGTATTAATAATCGAACAGATGGTCTAAGTGACAGTCAAGATTAACAAAAATAAAAGTTAAAAAATTATTTATTACTTTATTACGTTTCGGCCCATTTTGCTGTTCTTCTCCAGCGCTACAAAGAATTAGAAATTAAACGAATAAGAAGATCACAGAAGTAAACAAAATGAAAGCGTACGATCTGCAGAAAAAACACAGAAAACTTAGTATATGCAGAATAGAATAGGCAAATATAGCATATTGGTCTTTTCTCTATTTCAAGGATTTTTATTTTCGCTGTCCCTTATTCTTGATAATCTTGTGATGTGGGTCGAAACGAGGGCATTAAATTTTTTTTTTTATTTTTTTTTTTTGGAAATCATGACTTCTACCAGTACCATTTTCTCCTTTAAGTAGGGTTTGAAATCTATAATTAAAAATAAATAAATACTAAATCCGATCCAAATTTTTATTCTGTAATTTTATTAATTATTTTATGATTTTTAGCTAGGATGACTTTTATTTTATGATCAACGGAGCTGTTTCAGCTCTGAAAAATCATATATTGATCATAATTTCTGAGAAAAATCTTTCCCATAAATAATAATGACCATTTGTGAGAAATTTTTTTTGAATCTAATATGATGTTAATAATATACAAATCTGAAACTATGATATTTGCTGATCTATAATTGCTTAACCATCACGCAAAATCAATCAGACCAATCGGCCTAAAAAATTGTTATTATTAAGAAAAAAAAATTCTGATAAAAGCATTAGTCAAATAATAAATTACATTAATATTCATCCATATTAGTTGCAGCTGGAAGAATTATCTTTTCCATGTGGTCTGTTATCTGCTGAGAGCGCAAATCACTTAATTGGCTCTTCGTGATAAGTTAAAGATCCATTATTTATTATTTATTGCTATTGAATATTTCATGATTTCTATTTATGTAAACATAAATAGTGATTGAATAGTAAAAACGAATTTTTATTTTATTTTTTTGTGGAACCTTTTCGTTCAAGAATTAATCATGTGACCACACACACAACTTTTCTTACGGCTTTAGACGTCAAATACAAAAATTGTTTACTGCATATTTGCTATTGTTGGTCCAATATACATTTTTTTTTTTTTAGTTTAGCTTTGTGAAGATCACTTAATTATTTAACCATCTTTCGAATATTAGTCTGAAATTGTCCGGGAAATATCTGGTTTTTAAGTTATTCGAAAAACTAGAAAAAAATGAATCCAGAGGATACTTTATAAACGTAACGTGTTTGCAAAGTTCGATTTAGCTGCAATTTTGCTAATAATTGACCGATTTCAATGAATTTTTTTTTTTAATAAAAATTTTATTACTTAGAGATATATTCAAAATTTCAATTTATAAATAAAATGTGAACCAATCTCCATATAATTAACATAAATAAATATTAAAGGAAGGTTGGTTCACATCTTATTTATAGATTTTTTTTTAATGGAAAATCTAATAAACTTTCAAAGGATCTTAATAACAAAACCAACACACAGACCAATGACTGAAAATGCGTTTTCTGGACTCAGAAGATTCTAAACGCATAGATCCGTTGAAAAAACATCGAGATTTTGGTCCGATTATAATATCTTCCTCAACTAGATGACAAGGAAAGTAGGAGCATGTGTATAAAGTTCAATACGCTATATCTCTGATAATACTGGTCCGATTTCGATGATTTTTTTTTTGTATGGAATTTAATTACTGTTCAGACGTTTAGAAGATATATTATCCACAAAAATATGCGCTTTTTGAATAATTCACAAATAATGCTTTATTTTATTTATAACTTCTTGCTTTTTCTCGAGAATAGGCTATGTAAAAAATTAAAAGGGCTTAAATGAGAAGATCTAAGGCAAGTTTTACCAAAATCGTCAGGGTACCAACACCGTTTTGGTGCTCCAGTCTATAGAAAAACACGTTTTACGCCTATTAAAAAAAAAAAAAAAAAAAAAAAAAAAAAAAAAAAAAAAAAAAAAAAAAAAGAATTGGTCCATACGTTCAAGAGATAATGTAAGAGATAAACAAACACACGGGCTCGCAGACAGACAGACCAATTACTGAAAATGTGTTTTTTGTACTAAAAGTGTTAGAAAACGCATAGAACCGTTGAAAACTCCATATTGAAATTTTGACCGGATTAAAATATCTTCCTTACCTAGATGGTTGAAGACGTGACGGCCGAGTACGTTGGGACGAGGGTTCCAGAGTGCCCGGTTCGGAACGTTGTGGGTTCGATTCCCACCTGGGTCGGTTAATATTTATTTCGTGGCGATCCCGCGAAATGAATCTTGATACACCCACTATGGTTAGTACGCGGCGGTGACGTAAAAGTAGCCGTCAGGGGTTGGCAAAAAGGACCATAAGGCCCACTTGCCGGACTAGTTCCCCCCATCAATTCCAATTACCAGTACCTGTACCTAGATGGTTAGAAAAGTAAAAAAGTATCGCTCAGAGAATGATTATTAATTTTAATTGAATCTATGAAATTCTAAGATTGATTTTTATGAATGAAAAAGGCACGATTTTTTTTTTTTTTTTATTTATTGAAAAAAAAGGAATGATTATTTCATGATTTGTTTGAAAAAAATTATAGATTTCAAACCCTGCCTTGAAGTTAAAGATAATAGTGTAATATTTTTTTCTTCTTCTCTTCTTCATTGGCCCGGTCACATTTTCGGTCACACTCATAAAATATTCTGTATTGATCCCCCGTTTATTTTTGGATATCAGTCGTGAACTTTGTAGCGAATAAATTCGGTGAAACGCTGGCTGTATAGATATTTCAATCACACTTTAGTAGAAGAATTAAATTTGATCAAATAGAGAAATCTCGTTAGAGAGAGACCAAACAGAAATGACCAATCTGTGTTGGGTGTAGCCCCGACCTCTGAGCCATTGATTGAGCTTGGACATCCCAAGTAAATTATTCCCTGGCTATTCAAACAGCCCCCAACAAGCTCTTTTGTTTGCAATATGCTCTCATTATATACTAATGAATAATTCCATATCATTTAGGTGGTCGACAAAGCGACATATTCTCTGAATGATTGTTCCGAATATTAGCATGTGGACCTATAACCGTTTTTGCCCCGACTGCATTGACCCCCTGCAAGCAATAGTCTTTCAAATCAAGTGGATGATGGCTCATTTATTTTTCCCTAAACACTTCGCTATATAATCAGATTGATGACAAGAAAATCCTAGAAAACGTCTTTATCCTTTGTAGCGAATCTTTGAAACCCTTTTAGAGAGTTTTATCTCTCGATAATATTCCGCTTATTCCTGCAGAAATGGGCTCTGATTTTTAAAACGTTCGAAAAAGCGGCCGCCTTATCAACATTCATTAACTCATGCCTGTTTATTATCATATCCAGACTTGCATCATAACATATGACCCGAAATAACAATAAGTCGCAGCAGAAAATATGATCGTTTATAAAAATGATGATAATTGTCCTTCAACCAGAACATCTCTGTATGCTTTTTTTTTATGCATTTTTTTTGGAATCTGAAAGTGAAAGCCAATGAAGATCTATTTCTTCATTTTTATATTTCCGAATTATTTTAAATATATCAGCTGATAAAAATGGCCTAAAACATTCCAACGATCCTTTTACTATTGCAGCATCTTTTAGTATTTTTACTCCAATATTTCTAAGAAAGATTCACTCCTCATTCGCCATAGGAATAAATATAATCTCCATCGTGAGTGTAACATACCCGTCACACCCATTTTTAATTTTTTTTTTATTAGTGTTTAACGAACTTTCCTTTCCTTTTCAGGCAAATAGGTTGGGCTATCTTGCAGGTTACCATACTAATCTAACCAGAGTGGGATCGCCACGAAATAAATTTCAATCCAGGTCGGATTCGAACCGGCGCCGGAGCAGACTCGAGGTTGCTAAGATGACGCCTTAACACTCGGCCTCCACCGTTTCTCCCATATGGCGCCAAAATATTTCTATGTAGTAAACCGGTTACGTCCGAGAAGCACATTGACATTTACTAAATTTTTCGTTTTGACCGGTTAAATTGATTATTTATTTTTAGGAAATAATTAGATTCTCATCATAGCTTCATTTCTTTACCAAGCCACCTTCTTTACACGACGTTTCGTATTGGCTTGTCTATTCTCAATTGTTCTCTGTTCAGGTATAATTATAATTCCATTATTATAACATGTTAATTAAAATATTGTCATGTAATTATTTTTCTTCAACAATTCATTTTATCTTAAATTTTTTTGTACTATCATTTCTTTATAATACTATCCATATTGTACAATATCCACACACATATTTTTTTTATATTTGCTGTTTGAAAGTTAGTCAATACTTAAATCTAATCCGTTAATTTATATTGATTAAAAATTGTCTTTGTCCTCATCTTCATAGCTTCAGCAATATTGCAGTTTAATTGCCCTATAAAGAAAACTTGAGAATGGACAGGCCAATCCGAAACGTGTAAAGATGGTGACTTAATAAAGAAATGAAACTATGCTGGGTTTCTAAGTTTTCCTAAAAATAAATAATCAGTTTAATGAACATTTACGTTTAAGACACCTCTTACGTCTCCCAGAAGTACAATTTTTTGGAAAATCGATATTGCTTACTGTGAAAATGAGCTGGCGACTTGAATTTGACAGGACATCGTAGTGCAATGTTCGTGAAATACAAAAAAAATGAATAAAAATACTGGTGTTTCAGCTTCACCCTCCTCACCTTCCGGCTGCAAAATGAATAATACTATTGCAGCGCTTAGGAGTCGTAACAGATAATTTCCAGAGTTTATTTGAAATCCAGTTTGACATAAACTTACCTCTTCAGTCATAAAGTTATTCCAGTTTACATTATGTTATGTGTGTACATGCGTAGTTGGTTTTCTGCAGATTCTAGATGAATGTTATTCTATATAAATTCTATGAATGTTATGTTACATAAATTTTAGAAGATATGTTCCTAAATTTTATTTAGGTATTATATATAATTTAATTATAAACTCGATTACTGCATTTAGTATTAGCTGAAGTACCAGTGAGTTTGTTTTACGAACTACATGATAAATCTTATGGTCATAAATAAAATTAATTATGAGTGAAATTGGGATTCCAGCCAGATTAAATCTCGGCACACATAAACTCATAACATTCTACTTTCCAATTAATGAAATAAACCTGAGCCTTATTTGAACTGTACATATTTCAGTCATTTAGCTTGAAATTCAATTAACAAATTGTGAGGTATCATGCCAAAAGACCGGCAAAAAGCTACCCTAAAGAATATAAGAGATGAGACAGCTTACCAAATTGGTTTCTCCCTCCCTCTATCTTTCAATTGAAAGTCTGTTTCAGGAGAAATATGTATTTAATTCCATTTCTCCCCTCCGAAATATATTACAATCGCGTCGGCCTATTACAATATATCACTCCCCTCCCTCCTCGTATAATAGTCTGCCAATAGATGGTCCCTGCTTTGGTCTCCTCCCCTGGTTCAGGGCGCAGGGAGGGGGTATCTAATGCTTCTCTTTTTTGTTTTTTAATATGAGATATATTTAAATGATGAGTAGAGAAAAGGAAAATTAGAAATATTCTTGGTTATTGTTATGCCCAACGTAATTTATGCACATCTAGAAGAATAATTTCATCATTTCTTGATCTGTATAACTTAGCAGCAACTTAATACGAAAAATCTACTGCAGTGCGCGCATTAAAAATATAAAAGTAGACATTATTTACTACAACAATCACTTAAGTTCATGCGTTTTTCATCATTGACCATTAACTCGTTACGACTTTATATGCTAGAATTTTTCTAAAATCATTGGCTTTCGAACGGTATATTATACGCATCTATACTTATTTCCGGAAATTCGTTTTCAACGTGGGAAAATACTTTTCTTCTTTACGTAATTATCAAATTCTTTCTTATTTTATATTTATACATTTTTTATTACTACTAATACTGAGGGACGGTTAATTATTTCAATTAAACAAAATTAAGAGCTCTTTTAAGAAACCCATTTTGAAAATTCGGCTATCAAGTCCTGCCAAACTATTTCAATAGGGGCCACACACACTCACATACGCGCGCGCGCAAACCATTTTGCGATTCTTGGTTATTTGGGCTTACAAAAATGTTCATGATGACAATACTTTCCCTCAATTTCATGAACCTAAAATGGTAAGTGAAAGTAAAAATTTATCCTGAATATTAGTACATATTCAGAATAAATTTTTACTAATGGTTTTCTTTAATTTCCTGGTAGTCGTATACATAATGTATTATTATTCAAGGACGTAGGTATCTTTTTTTCTGCCCATATAAAGTTTTAATATAGACACCAAAGACTAGTATAATTTTCTTTGTTTTTCTATCTGACTACAATTGTACGGAATAGTTGTAATTGAAATAGTTCTAAATTAGAATTGCTGGTCAATTTTTCACTTAACCTGTTTTTGGACTGCATTTGTTCAAATCATTAGCAGTCCAAAAAGCTATCCAAACTACAGCAAAATTGAAGATACCTCTTGATAGTAAATAACATTCAAAATAATAATTAAAAAAAAATGATGTAAATAAACAAATCTAAACAGAATTCTTTTAAAAAAAAAAATTAACTATAAAATTTTTAAATTAAAATTTGCTTATTCATCTGGAATATATACAATAAGAAATCGGAACTTTAAATAACAAGAATTATGAATACTAAATTCAGGTCTTCGTTAAGTTTCACTTCCTTTTAGTATATAAATATATCTGAAACAATTGTTTTTTGCTTTATTTCTCAAAATAATATTGTTATATTTATTTAAATATCATTCTTGTTGTACTTGTGTAAAATATTTATCTATATTAATTCAACAAAATTTGGTAATCGAGGCTCTTTATAATGTATCAAACATTGAACTTACGCATGCCCACTTAATTAATAGTAATACATTTTTAATAGCTTAGAACTGTTTTTTAGAAGATTGGAGTAACTTTTATTTATTTTTTTTTTTAAGGAGATGGTTGATTTTGGGGGGAAAGGTTTTTTTTTTCTTAGAGAAGATAGGATTTCAAATATTTTCATTTCATCTCATATTTCTTATATTTTTATGTACCTAGTATTTTATTGTTTATGGTTGTATCTTGTTTGCGTAGCGCTGTAGAATTGCTACTACTTCTGTTGAAACTTCGGCACACAATACCTTACTGTGCATTTCTTTCCTGCTCGCACCCGCACTCTATTCAATCTTCTTATTTACATATACTACGGCCATTAAAATCTCCATTTTATTTTTTTTTTTAAGTTAAAGCATTAACTTGTATATTTAATTTAATATTAACTATGTAATTGGTTATAAAATATAAAACCTAAATTAAAAGTGTATAATTGACCATTATTAACTATTTATAGCTCATAAGTATTTATCACACACAGGATTTCACATTCACTGTCGTTCCACTTTCCATTTGGCATGGAGCGGTTGGATCGTCACTCCCCATAATGTAGAATGCAAAATGCTGACTAGTACTTGTCGTCATTTAAAAATAATAATTCGGTTGCAAGTAAATAAATTGCTTTCCTATTACAAATCATATTAGCTTCTGACCAGCGTTTATATATTCAAATTTTCTTCTTTTTTGGGGGTTGTTCTTGAATCAATTCTAGATTATATGTTATCAATGTATTAGGCGTTGAATATTTAGATTTAAGCGCTGAAGAATATTATATTGTTTGTATATGTAAATATTTGGCGATATTTTGCAATAGAAGATGAAGCTGCCATTGTTAATCTATATCTCGGGTGGGGAGAAGACTATTTCAATTATAGAGAGGCTTATTAAGTAAGGACGTAACATCGATCAGAGCCAGGGTAGGGATTGGCAGAATGCCGCAGATTAATTAAACATAGAACTATGTACCACTAAATCAATCTGATATATTTTATCGAGGGTTTGTGGTAGGTACTTTAGCTATTTCGATTTTCTATGCGCCTTCGTTTTCGACATCGCTACCTAATCCTCTCATACTTTGAAAATTGGAGTTCCTTTTGTCCTATTGTTTTTAGTTTTTTATCTCATCAATTTATAGATTTGACTAATTAAAATTATAAAATAGTGATAAATATATTAATGATCTAACGAAAATAACACTATTGTTTCAAGTAAAACAAAAAAAAAATCTATGTATTGTTTGGGGATAGTTTCGGAATACAAATAAATTATTTGTTTGGTTTTTTAAATAAGAAAAAGTAAGTGAAATAAGTAATGATAATAATGAAATTATTTATATAATAAACTTAAATTTTGAAGGTCTGAGAAGGTTAGGTAGCGATGTCGAAAACGAAAGCGCATCGAAAACGAAATCGCGTCGAAAATCGACCATTGTGGACATGATGCAACAATTTCTTGGGGAATTATTATTGAATACATCAATTGAAAGATGAATAAACACGATCTAGAATTAATAAAAATAATGTAGGATGGTTATCGTAGTAAAAGCGAAAGCAGTCGTTGCTGAAGAGGTCTTAAGAATCAAGTTGAACTCCTTCAAATGTGAGATATCTATCACATTTCTTCGATTGCTAGTTCAGGCCGAGGACAAACCGGTACAAACATTTCTTTTTGATATAATCTACTTCAACTTTGAACTGAAGATGAATGTGTAGCATTCGAAACCAGTTTTCAATATAAACAAAGTTTTTAGAAATGGCAAATAATTTATCAATCCCTAATTAGATTGATCCTTCTATACCTTCATGCGTATGTCAACTGATTATTAATATTCTATTTGTCCCGAAATATATCTACGTCGTTATTTTTAAAAAAGGCTTGAACGCTGAAAATTCAAAATTTTGGCTTCAATTTATTATGGGACGTAAACACCACCTCTATCGATTCCCGCTCACGATATACCGAAAAAAAAATTGGAAATTATCTAAAAATCTACTAATGATGACGTAAGCACCAGATACGAATGATTTTGGCCTCAAAAATATATTGTAATTATAAAGGTTTGGCCAAAAA